>JANTPZ010099528.1:0-12795 GCA_025593235.1 Vachellia pachyceras
TTCCAACTAATTCATTCGTATCAATAAAAATAGTTAAAAGAATTAATTTTTATAATATATTTAATATCATTCTCTAATATCGTATTATTATATTTTCTCCTGCTAGTTTTATTAAATATAAATGTATATGAAAAAATTATTTAATACCCCTTAAACTTGGTAAATGCTCAAGAATATCATCTAGACTCCCTGATAATAGGAATTAGAGGAAGTACTATACTCATCTAGAGGATTAGTTATGGGCTTATATAGTGCCTGATAAATGGGCTCTGTCCATTAATCTGAGTCCACTAAAACAATTAATGCAGTCTGATTAAGTGAAGCATTGATATTTACTAATGGGCGCTTGATAGAGTTGGTAAAGGCTACTACCAGCATTCCTCAGGGTGAGGGTTCAAACCTTGAAGAGTGACAGCCGCGATAATTAATGCAACCTCAAAGAGATTGTTCCATCGGTACCTCGCTACCACCGTAAGGTCTCCTCGCGAGGAGTCCGGATTAGTCTGGGGCGGGTAATGAACCCAGGATACCCCAGGATACCGGATGGTTTATACCAAAAAAAAAAAAAAAGTGAAGCATTGATTTAGAATGCCTTGATCACTTGCCAATGGGTAAGGGTTGGATGAAACTAATCTCTCGCAACGTGATAAATTAATATTTAAATCTTTATTTAAAAATGCAATTACATTTAGTGTTTAAAGTGTGTTACATTTAATGTATAATAATATCTTGAACAAGATTGTCTTTAATTAAATAAAAGGTAAAAGAATGACTTAGTCAGTTATAAGTCTGATGATATTTGAACTGCATCGACCTAATGATAATCCAATACATTTTTTGAAACTTCGTACAACAAATCATCATTAAAGAATTTTAATTCTGATTTATCATTTTCATGTTTTTAAATGTTTCAATGATTATTTTTATATTGAAAAATGCGCATGACTATAAGTCGAGAATATTTTTTTGGGGAATTTAAAAATATTGTGAGAACTAAATACTAAAAAAATGAACGACTCTGAATAAATGCCTTAATAGGAGATTATAAAAGTTCCAATATGTGTGAATATCCATACGTGTGTGTGTGTGTGTGTGTGTGTGTGAATGGTGGTGCGTCTTGGTTTTCAAAGCTCACCAAACTTGACCTGCATATATTTTAAAACTCTTCTTTGGCTCAACTTACCTTTTTTTTTTTTTTGTGGAATGGGAACAACCTATCTCCAAGCCTCAAGG
The DNA here is from genome assembly GCA_025593235.1 of Vachellia pachyceras. Taxonomy (NCBI): domain Eukaryota; kingdom Viridiplantae; phylum Streptophyta; class Magnoliopsida; order Fabales; family Fabaceae; genus Vachellia; species Vachellia pachyceras. Next base: position 1,234 of record JANTPZ010099528.1, read on the forward strand.
AAGATATATAAAGAGAAATGGAAAGTAATCAAAGCCAAGGCTTGTTTGGCATGATTCCTACTTTGCCATCGATGGAAAGGGCATGCATACATGTGACTAGGCTTTTATGTTTAGTCGCCATTACTGTAGAAGTGTTTTCTTTCCTTCTTTTCATGTCAAGAGTAAATGATAAACCCATTTTAATTACTACTTCAGTACCTATATTATAGGTATTTGGTGACATGTGCATTGTAGCTAACTTAGCTGTAAACATACCTGTGAGTTTTCACGAAAGATATGTCAAACACTACATAATTTTTGAAGGTGCAACAATATAGAGCAAAAACAGTAATACCATTAAATAAAATTTAACTCATGCATATCTAAAAATAGCGCTAAGTAATGATTTTATATTATATTTGATATTCATAAGTATTCTTACATCTCCAAAAGACGCATTTTTGGTAAAAACTCATGGATGTTCGTATACCTTAAATCTTATAATAATGCTGCGCGCATATATATATATATATATATATATATAAGGGATACGAACCCTCACTTCCATCTCCCTACGTGGAGTCTCTCGCTCCCTGCATGGAGTCTTTATGTGCATGTTTCTGTGAGTGAGCTTTCCTCTAGCTGGTGGGTTCCGACGCCTCTCCCTCGGGCCTTTGGCCGGAGGGGATCGGAGGTCGTCCGTTGTGGGGTTTGTCAAGAAAAGGAGGGCTAGATCGTTAATGTTAAGAAGGCTAACGGTAACAGGAGTTTCATTGTATACCCGTGTCTCCCTTTACTAGGTCTACTTTCTCTTTTTCTTGTTTTGGGTTGGCCGGTGCGACCTTTTGTTTTATTTGGTCAGATCTTGTGGTCTTGGGTTTGGGAGTGGCTGGTGGCGATGGTTGCATTGGAGGCTTTTTGGGCATATGGGTTGTCTTTGCCGTCAGCGATGCTACTCTCTGCACGGCGGCTGTTGTGTGGTGATAGTAGATCTGCTCGCTTGGTATATAGCAGACGTTATTTGTTATGGAGGTTCTTTGAAGCCACCCGCCTTGTTTCCGGTGAAGTTACCGGAGTTTCCTCACTTACCTTGACATGGCGGCGACGACTCATATGCTTCTCTGACTATCTTTGGTTTAATGTTTGGATTGGTAGTTTTGTTGGGCTTAAGGTTTTTGTTTGGGCTTTCAGGCCCCTCCTGTTTGTTGATTTTCTTTTCAATTCTAAAGTTTGTTTAACGTAATTCTTTTTAGGCAATACACACACCATGTTTAGTACGGTGGAATTAGAAATGGAATTCACTTCCTATATTTGGTATGGTAGAATTGGAAGGTGGAATTGAAAATGAAAATGAAATTCAAAATGGGTAGAAATGATTTCCATAATGTAACACATTCAATTCTATGGATTTGATTTTTTGGCCCGTCCTTTTTTTTCCATATCTATATTCATTTCCATGCCCATCTCTATTTCCATCAAAATCAATTCCAGCGTAGCCATAAGGGATGGTTAAATGGATTGGATATAAATGGTGGTGTGCGTGAAGGAAACCAATAATTGGATATATATGAATGGCGGTGTCCGTGAAGGAAACCAATAATTGTTTCTAATTGGAACAAGCATTGAAGATAAGAGCCTTCCATTTCCATATTATGTGATGTTACTATCCTGTCCTTTTGAATATTCACTGCATTTTCTCTCTTCTCATCATTCAATTGCACGCACAGTTCCATGTGAACGCTATGCTCTCTTAAAGTTTCCTTCTTTTTTTGGTCCTTTGATTTCTTTATTGGATATACAATGGATTTGTTAGTTTGCGGGGATTCATAAAATAATGTGAAAAGGAATAATGTAATGGTCCATATATATGTATTGTCATATTCCTTAGAACCATCATAACCTGTACGAATTTAGAGAAAGCAGAGATGCCTTTTCATCAACCAATTGGGAGTTACTAGTTAATTTGTTCGCCACATTTATATAGACACACACTTGCATAGTGACGGATTCAGATCCTAATTCAGGGGGTGTAAGCTATTTTTTAAGAAGATAAATGTGACATATTCTTAATATCTTTTGAGAAAAATTTGAGTAAAAATTTAATGGGTTCAAAATTAGCAAACGAGTGAGTGCAAAATAAATCACATAATACTAATACATATATAATTTTCTGGAAGTCAAGGGGTGCAACTATACATAGGTCCACCAGTGCCTGCACTACACAAATTGCTTTATATACATACATACATACATACATACATACATACATGTGTGTGTATTCCTTTTGCCAAATACTCCCACAATACACTTTCATACTTGTTTTATCATTTTCATCTATTTACTTTAAACATCGTAAAATTACATTAAAAAAAGTTAAATCAGACACACATTGAATTGCTATACATGCAGAAGTTAGGATTTGATTTGAACATCCAAACACTTTGCTTCAAGTATTGAGAACCTCATAAGGAGTGACGTGGCCAAAGAATATAAGCATTTACAAAAATATAAATATGTAAACGGAAAAAGGGATGGTTTGACTAAGGGAATTAACAGAGACAACAACTTTAGTGATGGGAAAGGAGTATGCCTTTTTGATTCATTATTTTTTGGTGTGTTGCCCTCTAAATTATTATCAAGCTAGCAAAGCATCCCCTTTTAAAGATTTTGTCCAACTCAAATGAGGGAGGGAGGGAGCTTTCCTTTTATTTTATTGCACTCCATCCACATAAATAACAGGCTTGTTTATAACAACGTTTCTAAAAGTCAAACGCACATTTAACATGTTTTTCCATAAAAGAAGATAATCTCCTCCACATATTTATTTTGACTTGCATAAAAGTACTTCTTTACCGCGTTCTCAAACGGGCATAACATCACCATATGGAGGATGTGATGCCTCATTTTTCTACCAGTTAACTTCAAAATTCTAAACCCTATGCTCATTCTATGGTTGAAAAATTTAAGGATTAAATTAACCTCAAAGTGCACAAAATATGTACCGATCCATTAGCCCAAGTGTGCGTGTATAAATGAATTACGTACCTTTTGGACATTCATTAATGTAATGAAATAATGTTCTAATTTGAATTCTTGAAGCACTTTATAGGTGGAGTGTATATATATAGAGAGGGAGAGATAAGTTTTATGCTTGTGAAATTCGCAAGCACATATATAGATAGAATTCATTATTCTCTTTTCCATATATCTTTAATTTGCTTCATCAAATGGAATATTTACGGATCTTTAGAAGATTCTCATTCAAAATTCTCTCTAGTTAGAATAAGTTGAACGATGTTATTTGGAACACACACACATTGTTACTGAGTGATTAGCTATACAAAATTTCATGTGGTTGCTTTTGTATTGGTGATAATAATGAATACGTATAACGTACGACTGAAAAGAAAGAAAATGGATGCATAGAGATAAAAGGAAATGAAGTGTACGTTAGCTCCATGAATCAATATTGAAGCTGACGACGTGTCCCATGTCACAACGAACACACACACACATATGCGGGAGAGAATTACCCAGAGGTTTCAAGTAAGGGAATGCATTACAAAATGGTCCCAAGAGGTGGTTAATGACAAGTCGATAATCACCATTTACAAATAAAACAGCTATCATTAAAACCTTTTGGGACCATTTTGTAACGCATTCACTTACTTAAAACCTCTGGATAATTTTCTCTGTATATATATACACACAGGACGAGGAGGCTTCATGACACGTAACAAAGTGAGCCTTTCAACATTTTTGAGAGAACTACGTAAACCATTTCGGGAGAGTGCTCATTTCATGAAAAGTCATTTCACGTATTGACGTTGTCTGCATCTCTGGCACACCTCGCAACACATTTTGTGCCAACACATTTCTCATTTCGTCTTTTTTCTCTCCACCTTCTTTTTGGTCCTTTACAGCTTCATGATTAGAGCCATATATTTTTTTGAATATAAATAGTTGAAGGATTTTGTTGATTGATTCTTGCTATATTCATCGGGATTCTTCTCCTATTAATCATCGGACTTCATTCTTAATTAGTTTTGCATTATTTCCTATTAGTTTTGAGGGGCGATGATCAAATCAACCCATGTCTCAACCATATAATAGTGAATATGTTTTCTTGTGATCATATAACATCTAACAATTGGTGAATTTTAATAAGACACATAGGTTCAATGGAATATTTTAGAGAATAACGAAAGCGTATCAGAATTCATGGTTGTAGTTGTTGGAACGGGAAAATCAACCAAATTATGAATAAGGGAGAAGAGTAGCCGTCTACTAATGGGGAAGCAAGATGACAATTATGGGAACCCTAATTAACCCAGGGATCATAGCCTCTATTTAAAGGGGACCCAATATTCAGCCCATCAATGAATACAGATCAGCATATTGAACATTAGTATATATCAGTCCATGACATCTAATTTAGTCAACTTAATATCTTAAATCTAAGTAGATCACTTTATACATTAAGCCGGGGTAATAAATAATGACACCACATATAAGAATAATATGTGGTCTATTGTTGAATTATTTCAACAAAAAATAAATACATTTGGATAAGATTGACATCTAACTGATTATAGGTGAGAAGGCTTCAAATTTCAAACCTAAAAGCTTCGAATACTTTACATCACCTCAAGAGATGTGCATGAGCCTAATCAGCAAATTAATAATATGTTTGATCTGATCTTAAGAAATCAATAAATACATCTTCTTAACTGTAAGCTAAGTGACATCAAATATGTATTTGTGAACTAAATCCACTCCAGATCTACCACTTGTCGTTTCTTTCAATGTTCATAAAGTCGTCTTATAAGATCTTAATCACCTTTCACTTTATATTGAGTCTTTCCTTTTAACCGACACTCCCTTTTAATTATGTGTTCATTGTTTCTGTCGACTACTTTTCTGTTTTAATACAATATTTGATCTTTCAAGTCTAACCCCAATTTAGTTTTGGTTACCCTTAAACCTAATGATTCTTATCCTTTAAGTTTCATTTTATGAAAAACATTAGTTCCTACAATATAATAAAAATTTGGACCATATATTTTGTTTATTATACCATTAATTTTAAACTTGAGAAAGTCAAAATCAAAATTAGAGCAAACTTGAGGAGGTCAAAGAATATGGCATATATAGCTAGAGAGAAGTTTTCCATATCTCTTTAATTTGCTTCATCAAATGAAATAGATACGGATCTTTACAAGATTCTCATTCAAAATTATCTTTTTTTGGGAAATTCAAAATTATCTTCAATTAGAATAAGTTGAACAATGTTATTTGGAACACACACACACACATTGGTACTGAGTGATTAGCCATACAAAATTTCATGCGGTTGCTTATGTATTGGTGATAATAATGAATACATATAACGTACGACGTGTCCCATGTCAAAACGAACATATATATATATATATGTGGGCATGTATGTATAGGAGGAGGAGGCTTCATGCATGACACGTAACAAAGTGAGCCTTTCACATTTTTGAGAGAACTACGTAAACCATTTCGAGAGTGCTCATGTCATGAAAAGTCATTTCACGTATTGACATTGTCTGCATATCTGGCACACCTCGCACCACATTTAGTGCCAACACATTTCCCATTTCTTCTTTTTTCTCTCCACCTTCTTTTTGGTCCTTTACAGCTTCATGATTGAATAGAGCCATATCTTTCTTGGATATAAATAGTTGAATGATTTTGTTGATTGATTCTTGTTTTATTCATCGGGATTCTTCTCTTATTAATCAGATTTCATTCTTAATTAGTTTTGCATTATTTCCGATTAGTTGTGAGGGGTGATGATCAAACGGCCCATGTCTAATTTTTGATACATCTAACAGCCTAAAATACTTCATCGGTAATATTTTAGGATGCTTACTGGCTTGCTACAGATAAAATGTTTTAAAAGTAAAATTACATTAAAAAAATTACTTTATTGAGTGCCACGTAAAAAAATATTAACTCTTATTTTTATGTGAATATAAAATTCAGTTTGTTGACAGTTGACATTTGTGTGCTGTCCAAGCAAACAGCAACCAACGGCCTTCAGTCATTTGAATTATAAATCAAATCTGCCGGCAGCCTATGCCTCCTTCTCTACTTTCTTCCTTTTCCATTTTTTTTTCGAATGAGAAGTATTATTGCTGAAAGTATATTACAGAGGGAGACCAGGGAAAGAAACAGCAAAACAAACAGGACTAAAAGAGAAAAGGAAACCGAAGAGGATTACACAGTAGGCAACAAATTACAGAAGTGAGAAACTTGAAGGGAGTGATCAGCTAAAGCTAACACCTCATTGATTAAACGAATTGCCTTAGTATCTTCATTACTAAAGATCCTAGTCTTCCTTTTCCATTTTTCCAATGTTGGCGGTGCGCCGGTGTCACGCATATACATTCGTACCCAATGATATGTTTACTGTTTTATGATAAAACCCATCCCATATACTTATTTTATAAATTATAAATTACGCTGTAAAAGTAACTTTTATTGTTAATTTAAACAGACATATAATTCATTTTAATGGTGGTGCTAAAATATTGTGGAATAATCGACGGGCTAGGTCTAATTGATAGAAATTGTTAGTCCATCATTACGTGATGAATCAAGATTCAAATCATTGCTGAAAGATGTGTTTATATTTAATACTTGACAATACTTTAAACAAGATTACTTTCATTAGAAGGGTGCATATGTTTTGAAAAAAAAAATCACTTGTTATATACTATACAAAAGCAGGTTGACGTGTATATTATTGCTATAGTTATCATCAATAAAAAAATTATAATTACTTTTGAGTATTAAAAATAAGTTATTTGTAAAAATGGAAGTTGGTTTTTCCTGAATTACGCTCTTAAATCATGTGTATTGAAATTATCTATTGATAAAAATCTCTCTTTACTATGTGAGATCAATAGTAATAGTTTGAGGGGAAAATTAGAAGTGTGAGAGATAAAATGGATAAATGTCCGGATCTAATAATCAAAATAAGCACCTATTTAGCTAATTATGGATGGGTGGGAATAATAAGTTGAGCGACAAAAAATAAAAATATAATGAATCAATTAATATTAATGGGTAAACATAAATAAAAAATATAATCAATATATGTATTTGGCAACAAAAATGATAGTCCATGCATGATCACACAAGATAATGGAATAGCGGGGAGGATATTCTACACAGATATTAAAAAAAAAATTCATGTTAACTTTATTGACAAGAATGGGCTCATTTGGGAACATGCTAAAGAAGTACTTTTACATAAATCGAGGTACATATGTGGAGAAGATTATTTCATTTTACAAAAAAATAATGTTAAACGTGCGTTTAACTTTTAAAAATATTGTTTTAAACAAACCCAATATCGAGTTCTTTGTTAAAAAGGACCACTTGGCATGCCATTCTCTCTCAGGATAAACACACAAAATTATTTTATAAATGAATAAGAGAATCATTTTGATCCTTTCTCATCCAATAACTAAAACCTCTTTTACGAACACGCAAATTTTAAAATATTAATAATTTTTCTTAGTGTCAAATCATGAATATTTACTTTAACGTGCCAAATCCCAGTGCAATACATGTAGTTTGACCTATTAAAGATGTAAACTTTCTCGATATTATTAGGTCATTGACCTTTGTTGCTGAATCATTACGATCAAATTAAACGATTTTGTTAATTAATAGAGATTAAAGCCCACCATGATTTTAAAACTTGTTTGCTTTATTATATATGTTAGTTCCTTTAATCACACGCGTACGCTAATATACTCAAATAATAATAATAATAATAATTCATATGCTCCAACCTTTGTAGCATGTGACTGAAGAAAATCTCTAACTACGTCTATGAATTGTTGTTAATGTACTTGTTGATTATAATTGTTAGTTGGATGGGATCAACTACAATTAAGTGCCTCTCCTCAAAGAAAGCATATATGGAGTGTTTGACCTCCTTTTTATAATGTTTTGAGACATTAAATTAAAAATATATGTTTAATCAATTGAGTTATATGGTTGGCATCGATTTTTAAAGAAAATTGTATATCAATATATAGATTTAAATAATACGAGAGAATAAAGCACGTGCATTACCATTTTAAGGAAAGAAATAGTTTATTATGATTAGTTTTTGATACAACCGAAATGGAAATAACTAATCAAGATTGCATACTCATTTTCGCATAAATGGTTGAAATTGCAAATTAGAATAAGTCTATGCCCGTTGGAAAACCGTTAGGAGAATAACTATTGACCAGAATGCATTTTCAAAAATGACTTTTATCCAGAATACATTATAACAGAATGCATTTATATTTAGATAGATGTTGGACTCATAAAAACTTTTTGTTGGCATAACGCATTTTGGTAAAATGCATTATGCCAACAAAAAGTTTTTTTACTCAGAATATTTTTTTTAAAAAAGTTGTTAAATACTAAAGTCTAATGAACTTTTAGGCCCAGGATATATTTTGAGAAGGAGCTATCAAACAAGCAATTCTCTGTACTTTCTCCAAAGAGGAAATAGGGACTGATTATAGGATTGAAGTATAAAGCAAAGATAGAAAAAAAAGTATAAAGTAAAATTTCTTCATTTAAAAAAATGTCATCAACAATTGAACAACTAATAACAATCATAAAGGGAGATTAATTGAAGGCTCGTCCTGCCCAAGATTAGTATGACCTAAGAAAAAGGGAGATTTCACCCTACTCTTGACTTATGGGTGAGCCAAAGCCCCTACTTAAAATTTTATTACCAAAAAAATATAACAATCATAAAAGCAACTAAGGTGGTGAGAACTGATTTTATAATTTTTTTTTTGCTAAATATTAAGCGCAGCATCAGTTTAACATGTGGAATGAAAAAAATAATATGACTTCTTGAAATTTCAATATTATGATGGGCCTTATGCGCTTTTTTTTCCTTTGAAAAATGCTATGACTTACTATAATTTTTATATTACATGCAACTTTTTTTCTTTCTTTAATAAATCATTTAACTTTTTTAATTAGCATAATTAACTCTTGCACAAGTGCTGACAATGTTAATTGAACAAGAGCTTCATGAGCTAACAATGTTAACAAACCAGAATTAGATGATTTAATAAAGAAAAAAAGGTACAGACAGCAAATCAGAAATTGAGGAAAATTACATATGCACACATGTGTACCTACAACATGGTATTTTCTTTTAGGAAAACCCAAATCCAATTGTTACAAATAATTTCCTTGAACCAATTTTTTTAATATTCATAAATCAGTTATGTAACTCCTATATTAAATATTGTGAGTATTGCTATGTTGTTGAGAAAAATTGCCCATAAATACATGTTTGTTTTATTATTCATACTTATTGATACTTTCTAGGAAGAATTACCAAAAATCTTGAACATTGCAAAATCTCCAATCAGTCTTTTATCATTCCTGATAAGATATTAACCACTACAGAGAAGAATTCATGCTTATTTCATGGTAAATAACTAATTTTGAATTTTTCCAATTTTTTTATCATTTTTCCTACTATCTATTTGCGAAATTGTAGTAATACTTTTCACGAATAAAAACATATCAAATCTTTATAATTATAAATTTTTAAACAAATCAAAATTATTAAATTATGCATTTTGTGGCCTATACAGTGTAGGGTGTGGGAACAAGTACGTAAGCTTCAGCTGGGGCTTTGGAGTACTAAAAGGAAGAAAGCGTTATTCAACCATGGAATCAGATGGCTCTGACTTTTAAAAGCTATCCACCGCTCTCACCCCTTCTTCCCTTCACTCTTCTCTTCATTCTTCAACCTTCTCTCTCTCTCTCTCTCTCTGTATATATATATCTATATTTCCCAACTCAAAGCTTTCATTTACACACATACACAAACAAAAGAGCCAATGAACACGTAATCAATCTCAAGGGTCCATCTCATCTCCTTTCTGGGCTCCTCTTGTATCCTTTTTATGGAATGAGACTCATATAACTCTCCTGCTTCATCAAACTCTGTCCTTTTCAAGTCGTTTAGAGAGACAAGAGGTTTCTGGGTTCATTTCTTAGCTTCAGAAGAATGTTGTTGACTGAGAGAGACAGATTTTGGGTGGCTCTAATATTGCTTCTAGGAGCTTTTGTTGGAGATGCTCCGTGCAGTGTGGGAAATAGGCCACGTCGGATTCTTCTCGATACAGATGTTGACACTGACGATTTCTTTGGCCTTCTCTATCTTCTCAAGCTCAACAGATCAGAATTTGAATTGGAGGTAACTAAACCAGTCATCTTCAGAAATTGGATATTTCAAAATTAAAGAAATTTTAACCATCCTCTGCTTTTCACTTTCTCTGTTTAAGCTAATCAAACAACACACAACTCACACAGTACAAATAAACAAGATGTAACACAACTTAAACAGTAAAAAGAAACAAGATGCGCCTTTTTTCTTTTGTCTTTTTAATAATAAAACTAGGATTAAAGGGTATCATATAGAAGTTGTGAACAGTAAGTACTTGGTCCTCCCTTTAATTTCATTTTCTGTAGTTGGCATCCCACATGATTTGCTTTGACACGATTATGAACCAACTTGCAGAAAGTTAAGTCTTTTCAACTTTTAACTGTATATGTTGTAGGGGGTCACGATCAGCACAAATGCATGGACTAATGCTGGACACGCAGTGAATCAAGTATATGACTTACTTTACATGATGAACCGTGATGATATTGCAGTTGGAGTAGGAGGTGAAGGTGGAATACTTGAAAATGGTACCATATTACCAAATGTTGGTGGTTATCTACCACTCGTGGAACAGGTATGCTATGTAACTGGAGAGTTTTTTTTTTCTTGCTTCATTTACAATCAGTATTACTGTGTTTATTAATCACATTCCTCTGAGTTGCAATAAGCCATGTGAAGAAGCACTGTAGAAACTGGATATTCTGCTCTAATTTGTAATCGAATCAGGGGATGAATACAGTAGGCGGTTGCAGATACAGGCAAGCAATTCCTTTAGGACATGGAGGAAGATTAGACATTGATTCAAACTTTGGCCTCAGGAAAGCCTTCCTTCCACAGGTATAAATATAAAGACAAAACTTAGGTCAAGTTACTTATATCCATTAAGTCAAGTTTTTTTTATCACACTTTTTATTTTGCTGTTATTTTTAATGAATATAAGCAATTTGACATAAGTTTTATCTTAAATATAATACACTATACCTTACAACTTTGACTCCAAATCTGATCTTCATTTCAATGTTGCACTGAGTCAGACCATTTAGTCAAAGTTAATAATGGCCTTAATGTTTTAGGGAAATGTTATCTGGTTGATGTCACGTATAGTGTGATCACTAGAACCTATTTGGAATTACTGGTTCTGTTATGAAATTAGGGCAGAAGGAAGTACGAACCTATAAGACAACCAAGTGCACAGCAAGTTATGATTCAGAAAATATCTCAAGGTCCCATAACTGTGTTTCTAACGAGCTCAAACAAATTTTGCCATCTTCCTCATGAATAATCCACACCTAAAGAAGAATGTGGAGCATATATACATAATGGGTGGTGGTGTAAGATCAAGA
>JANTPZ010099534.1:0-11969 GCA_025593235.1 Vachellia pachyceras
TTGTTTTTGTTTTTATTTACTTGTGATGGCATTTCAACCGAAGATGGAAAGAAAGGAGTGGCCTTCGTGATAGAGATAAATATAATAGACTGCTGAAAAATTAAGAAAAATTATAAAATTGATCTCCATACTCATGGGAGGATTTGAATCCACGCCATTATAAAATTAAGAAGGTAGCAGATGCCAATTGCATCCATTTCTATTTTCAATATCTGATAACAGTAAATTAAGAAGACGTAGTACAGATGAGTGTTTCAATGGATGGGGAGCAAAGTGTGATTCGTGAACAGATCTTCCGTGCGTTACGTGCTCCAGTAATGAAGCTGTGTTAGTCAATGGATTGAAGCAAAAATGAAATTGAACTCTGCAAAGAGAGGAGCTGGTAGCTGGATTGTATGGGAGGAAGATAATTAAAAGGGAGAATTGTATTTAGGTCATGCGATAGCGAATTAATTACTCTAAGGTCCTAAGAGGTTGTTAATATATAGCGAATTAATTACTCGAAGGTCCCAAGAGGTTGTTAATAACAAGTCGAGGAGCACCATTGACAAATGAAGTAGCTACCAAGAGTAATTAATTATTAGTGATCAGGGACTTTAAAGTAATTCTCCCTAGAAAAATTTGCAATTAGGTTCCAAATAAGATAATTAATGAACAAAAGCTCCCAAAGATTCACAAAATTGTCATAAAGTTTCAGGAGTAGTTGATGAGGTTGTCATTAACAACTTTACCAGCCTTCATTAACAATCTCATCATCTATTCTTGGGACTTTATGATAATTTTGTGAATCTTTGGGACTTTTTTTATTACTTCTATTTGGGACTTGATTATAAATTTCCTTAAAATTAAAATCTCGGATGATTGAATTAATAATTAGCAATTGGGTTTTTAATTTGTTTTTTGTGATGACATTTTAGGCAATGACTCATTATCCAAACTTAAACTAAGTTTTCAAAGTGCTTTATCTAGCTAGTTGCGAATATACGCCTTTCTTTAAGAGTCCAAATATTTTCATGTGAGAGTGCCCAAAGCTTTGGAAGATGCTTTTGAACCATTTCATGGATGTTGGCTCATGTGGGGTCTGAATTAGCAAATGAAATGAAATGAGTTGAAAAGTTGAATGGTTGTTGTTTTGCAGTTAACTTTGCCTAATTGATTTTGTGCTTTTATGTTTGGCTATTAACGACATTTGCTATCAACTCGCCCCTTTCCAAGGCTCTGTTTGCTCGCACGCCAAAAGTATTACATTCCACTTGTGGCTTTGTGGTATGTCAAATAATACTACCTTATATCCTTAATATAAGAGTCTTTTAGCTTTTGTTATAGATATTAAATAAACTAAATATATTACTTAAAAATATTTATATTTATCATTTTTTTCTAAATTAATTTGTTTGACTTATAAACCTATGTATAAATCAATCATATACATAAACAAATATTTTTAAGTAGTGTATTTAGATTCTTTAATATCCACAGCAAAAGTCAAATGTATCTTATATTAAGAAGTAGAGGTAACTAGTGTTTCCCCTTGGAGAACATTGTCAATCAAATGATGCACTTTTAAATCACTTCATTCAATAGCGAACATACTTGAGATGATTCATTAACACCAAACCAAAAAAACAACAACATATAAATGATTGAATTAGCCTTTCGTGGCTATCTCCGTCGATAATTCTGTAGCAAAAATTTAATATTTATTTTGTGTACTAAATTTTATATTTAAAACGGTGTTTTTGAAAAATAAAAATAATTATATTAATAATCATACAAGAATTATTGTCCAAACAACAACACATTATTTCTAAAATAAAAAGAAAATATATAAAATTATAAACACAAATATATACATAAACTGTTAATTTAATTAACGTTAGTTAAAAATAGAATTTAAATTCTAAATTGGCTAAAAAATTATTAAAAAAATTAATTCCAGATTTAAAACTTAAAATTTCAATTTGAAATTAATTTATACTAAAAATTATAATGAAAATAAAAATTCTAGGGTTAAGCTGCAAATTTTGCCTTGATGATCAATATTATTCTACAAGTTTTAAGAAGTAATGTTGTCCAATAAGTTTCAAAACAAAGCAATATTGCCTCATTTCTTTAAAAACTAACGTTAATCACCAAAAAATGATGTTGATTATTAAACATTTATAACGATAAGAGGCAACATTGCTCCATTTTAAAATTTTCAGGGTAAAATTAACCTTAAAAAACTTCAAGGGCAACATTTATCTAACAAAAAACTTCCATAGCAAATTTGCTCCTTGACCTAAATTAAAACTATTACTCAAATTATTTTAAGTTTCTAATAAAATTATATATATATCCGTGTTTGTGTGTGTGCATAAATATATATAATTTATTATGTAGTAAAATATTATATTATATATATATATATTAATGTGTTTAAATAATACAAGCTCGTTATAGCTCAACTCGCATAGGCTCATGCGTGCGCTCGGGGGGTTTATCATGTGGCAACACATGGCATGCAGTTGGAGGTCATGAGGCGTGATACGTGACAGCCAATGAAAGTGACACATGGCTCGGGGGCCTAACAATTAGGTGGAGGCGGTTGAGGTGATACATGGGGGCCTAAGACAAGGTGGCATCTAATTCTAATGGAAGTGAAACACACGTCATTTTTTATTTATTAGAAAAAATAAATTTACGGTGAAAATTCCTTTTGAAATTAGTGGATGGAATTTCAGAAAATTCCATGGGTAAATTACCAATGGAATTTCATTAGTAATTTGTGATAGAATGAGAATTCAATTGGTAACTTAATTTATCATGGTAAATTTAGTGACGTAATAAATTTGGTCGGTAATTATGTTCTATGGAAAATTCACTATCAGGAAAATGTCATATAACAACGGATTTTTCGTTGCTAAATGGATATTTCTGTCGCTAAAACGAGGGGCACTAACATTTTTCGTCACTAAATGGAAACTTTCTGATGGAAAATAGCTATTTAGTGATGAATTTTTCAAGAAGTGATTCTATAGCACACCTAAAATTCAGTCAATAATTTCGTGACTGATTTCCTTCTTTTTTGTTACGTAAATCAAGATAATTTTCCAACAAAAAGTACTTTGCTAAATGTACAAAACCAGGACCATATATTATATATATATATATATTAATTGAGTGTGGTTACTCATTAAATTAAATTTTTGAAGAAAAAAAACAATACTAGCTAGCTAGTATTGCACAGCCAGAAAGGAGTGCAAGATGTTACACGTCATGATCCCATGTACGTAGTGAGCTGCATGGGTATATTACTGTATATATGGATGGGTGGATGGATGAGGAAGAGAAGCAAAAACGTACGTAACATACATAGAGATACATACAGAGAAAGAAGGATAAGAGGATGAAGAAGTTGATGGTATTTGCAGGAGTAATACTGGTGTGGGCTCCTGTAGATGTTGGGAGCTCTGCAGCAAAAACATCTGATCTAGTTGTTAATGATATTTGCTCTCTCAATCGAAGCTCCTTCCCCCTGGCTTCATTTTAGGCACCGTCGTCGGCGCCGCCTACTAGGTCGGTGGTGATCTTCATTCTTTCATTCTTCTTTTCTCCCCTCTATATCATCCCTCTCATACGCAGACATATGTATGCATCGAATAGGTAACTCATATATGAGCGCGCGCGCATGCAGTACGAAGGCGCGGGGAATGAAGGTAGAAGAGCACCCAGTATATGGGATACCTTTACTCACGACCACCCAGTACCATTATTTTTTTAATTTTTATTAGTTATAGCCTGAACAAGCCAGCAGAGTCTTGAATTTCTTTACTCACTTAATTTGCAGAGAAAATAGTGGATGGCAGCAATGGGGACGTAGCAATTGACCAGTACCGTCGTATAAGGTAATATAAGCACGATGTTGTTTCATATATGGGAAGATGAAGTTCACCTGACGAACAACTTGTATATGAAAATGTTTGTTTTGACCTAATATATATATATAAAGGAGGATATTGAGATCGTGGAGAACATGCACTTAGATGCCTACAGATTCTCCATTTCTTGGGTAAGAATCCTGACAAGTGAGTCAAAGTTTCAAGTTCTAACTTAGATGTATGATCGATCACCTGAACTTAGAAGGATTCTTATTTTGTTACTGTATGTGTGTATTTGCCCGGAGGAGAGACTGAGTGGAGGTATAAACCGAGAGGGCGTAGATTATTACAACAACATCATCGACGAGCTATTGTCAAAGGGTTTGGAGCCAACTTTTCATTGTTGTTATTGATATATGCTTACAGTGTAATTTATTTCTAGATTGGCAATCAGCGAAAAAACTAAATGACAACGAACGTACAGGCTTAAAACCGTTTGCAACCATATTTCATTGGGATCTTTTGCAAGCTGTAGAGGATGAGTACGGGGGCTTCCTGAGCTCTAACATAAGGTGACTACGGGAAATGAAAATTTAAATGAACCGATTAATTAGTTAACATGGAAGAATGATACTATATATATTTATATATAGATGATTGCTTGATTTGATGCAAGAGGAAAGACTTTGGGGAATACGCGGAAGTGTGTTTCAAGTTGTTTGGGGACAGAGTGAAGCAATGGATAACAATTAACGAGCCCCATACTTTTAGCGAGCTCGGGTAATGCGCTCGGGACGACGGCGCCGGGTGGATGCTCCGATTGGCCTAATCTTAATTGCACCGGTGGCAATCCCTCCACCGAGCCCTACGTTGTTACCCATAACATCCTCCTCCTCATGCCACCGTCGTCCAATTCTACAAGTCCAAGTTCTAGGCATCTCAAAACGGTACGATAGGCATAACCATGAAGTCCAAGTGGTTCGTGCCATTGACAGATAGCCAAGTTGATCAGGATGCTGCTTCAAGAGCTTTTGATTTTATGTTTGGATGGTAATTGAGCAATAGCACACAGTACTTTCGTTTCTTATAAGTCTCTCTCGCTTCGATTCCATGTCCACGTCTAATCTAAGCATATGTGCAAGTTTATGAGACCGTTGGCGTATGGAGAGTACTCGAAGAGCATGCAAAGATTGGTGGGAAGCATTTTAGAAGCATTAAAATCACTTTTTACAAGTTTAAGGGTTTTATGAACTTGCAAGAAGGATTTTGGAGAGTTCTGATGTGTTTTAAGGTTTGGAAATGACTTAGAGCTTGTTTGCCTTCTCTTCCTGAAACCTATGTTTTGTCCAAGTACTCACATTTTTCAGAAAAAATATTTTAGATACAAAACCTCGGTTTAAATACTAGGTTTTGAAAAAGTTTTTTTCTTGTCAAATGGCACAATCTCTCCTAATAAATTTTATCTTTCATACTTTTTCTTTCTTTCTCTTTCCTCTTCCTACCTACTTTTTACCTTGGATTTCGTAAAATCTAATGGCTTCGTTTGGAAACCCGTTGGGAAAACGGACATAGATTCCGAGGTACTTTATGTGAGAGGAATTTTGTCTCGGCTTGCGTGAGAATGGGTTTGGGGAGCCAAAACGGGCTCCCCAACATGTTTCCAAACGCAGCCAATAACTTCCCAAACACAATCTTTTAAAACTTAGGCTTTGAAAACTAGGTTTGTATCAAAATCTATAAAAAGGCTTTTCTCCAAAATATATTCTTCAAAACCTAGGTTTGTCTCAGAATTTGTAAAAGTTATTCTCGAAAGCACTTCCAAACAAGCCCTTAATATGAATCCCAAGGAGACATTTTGAAAAGCAAGAGGGAAGGTTTAAGTTAAAGTGCCAAAGTGAAAAACAAGGTAACAAAACTACAAACTCTACACTATTATTTGTATTGATGATTGTTTATGATTTCTACTTTCTAATATGTTAATTTGATAATATTTGAATGTTCATAATATGTCTTTAGCATGCCATGGTTATGTGTAAAATATTGAGAATATGGGTACCACATATCCATGCATACTTAGTCAAATGATGAATGATATTCATGCATTTTTTGTGGATGTGTTGGTGTTTTTGCTATGGGATTTCTTTCAAATCTCACTTCCCCAAAATAACCTTCTTTAGGTCCAAGTGCAATGAGGGCAAAGGCAAGATGTTGAATGAGTAAAGGAAGCTTTATGAGACCAAAATGTGATAACAACTTGTCATTGCATGTTATATGCTTTTATGTGGATTTTGGAACTAATGTAAAGTAAAACTCTTCATCTTTGAGTATGTGGATACATAGCTATATGGATAATTATGCTTAAATGTGATAGGTTTGTTAAGAAATGGTATTTAGTGAAAGTATGCATACCAAGGAAAATAGCAAATAAGTTATACATGTAGGAAAGGGTCCAACACCCATGGCAAGACTCCAATTTTAGGCAGTAGGGGAAAATATCAAATGAAGGCCAATTGACTTGAAATTTTCTAAAAAGATAGGTCATATGGTAATATCTAAAATGAGCCCAAGAAAAATGAATTTAGACATGAAAAGTTATAGCTTTCGAAAGTTAAAAGAAAAATATGGAAAAATGAAAAATTACATGTGAACAGTATTTTTGATGCATTAAATAAGAAATTAGATAAAATGGTATTTTTCCCCTGTAGATAATTCATAAGCTTCATTTAGAGACTTGAACCACTCATTTTTTATTTTTTTACAATTAGTTATGAATTTTTAAAGTTGACCAAAAAGTTGAATTTTTACCAAATGAATACTAACTTTTGGCTAACTTTGGAATTTCATTTCTTTAACCCATTTCAAGTTGGTAAAAGCATTAGAGGGGTTCAATAATGATGTCTAGTAAAGATAGTAAAGTATCTAACGTATTGTTTCTTTCATATTAATGTAGTACTACTAAAATTAGGTCCAACGATGTTGATATAATAATACTATATATCATATAGTTATATAATAAAAAATGGTTTAGATAGTATGGGTGAGGCTAATACCCTGTACTAATGTAATTTTGAATATCGGTGTTGATGTAAGGATATTATTAATGGGTAATCTATAAATCTTGAGTTGCTTACAATAAAACAAACTACAAGAGCTCAAAAATAAAATAATATACAAACTATGGAGCTCCTTTACAGGATTTACCCTAATAAAAGTACAACAGCTCAAAAATAAAATAAAAAAAGAAGACGAATAACACAACCAACGTAAACAATAAAATAAAAGGAGAAGAGTTTTAAACGGCACATGTAGAGGGTGAGCTGACCACATGGAAAGTAAGTACCAAGACCACTTGTATACCTCAAATCAAGACCACTTGTGTTCGTCAAATCAAGGCCACTTGTATACTTGAAATGCCTATATAAGCTATTGGAAATAAAAGAAGGAGAATGCTGTCTAGTTTTTTGTCAAATTGATAAGTTGCCTGTTTTTTCTAAATTTTTATATCAATGCATACGATATTTTATTAGGCAACTGGTTGATGTGAGAAAGAGATAGAATGTTTCGTTATTAAATAACTCACTTCTTCGTCTTTGACCCCCTTAGGGCCCCCGATCAGTGCAGTGGGACTTGTCTATTAATCCATCTCTTAACTTGAAAAGGGTGTAGGTTTGGAAAATGATCTTAGAGCATCCAGGGTTGTGCCAAGAGGAGGCTATACCAAATTTATTTTAGAAAGTAAGGGAACGTAAATTTATTATAAATTTTATATTTTGAATTAGTAGTTGATAGAGGTTGATATAGAGTGAATCATTATATAAATTTTATATTTTAAATATTACTTTTTTATAATTATACGTAGGTATTTTTATATATTAATCATTCTTAAATATACATAAATTAATTTTTTAATGGAGGATATGATGATAATGATTCAATAATATGATTATTTCTTTTTAATTAATGTTTTTTTGCATTCATTCATTTATAGATTAATTGATGAAATCACTAATTTATCGTAATTTACGTTGCAATATATATGCAGGCATGTGTGGGTAAACAGACTTGCTCCATTGATGTTTCTAAGAAGACATTTGGGTTAACCAGTCGTGGAAATATTACCAAGTGATTTGTTGTGGAAGCAGCTTGTTAAAACTTCTGATTTGATTTAAAATTAAGAGACGACCGAATTGCAGGGCTTGTCCAATGAAAGGAGAATGTAAACATTATGCAAGTGCTTGTGCAAGGTATATACTGTATTTGATCAAAAATAAATGTCTGCATCTAGAGAGGAAGTGACAAGTATGTTGATGATATCGATCCACACAATACATATTCTTTTGTTTTATATATGCAGTCCAATGTTTGCCCTACCTGAAAATGAAGCTGAAGAAAGGCAAAATAA
The DNA here is from genome assembly GCA_025593235.1 of Vachellia pachyceras. Lineage (NCBI taxonomy): Eukaryota > Viridiplantae > Streptophyta > Magnoliopsida > Fabales > Fabaceae > Vachellia > Vachellia pachyceras. The sequence continues at coordinate 8,263 of JANTPZ010099534.1, forward strand.
TGGTTCGGCAAGATCAGAAGTTCCTGCTAAATGTTTGGAATGTTTTAGTGATCCATTAATTGTTTCTAATGTGAATGGCACATCAACCAACTGTGGTTTAAATCTCTACTGCACCGTTTGAGGAGACATCTTAACTCTTGAATATCTAGGTAAACGTATGAGGGTAATTCACAGTTTATTTGTCTCAATATTGGTATGACCTAGAAACAATGGAGATATAATCATATATTTAGATTATGGATAAGTCCAATCCCTTTCTAAAAATTTTTGCATAAAAAGAGAAGAAAAAAGGGCATTTAAATTCAAATTTTTGTTTACATAACATATTTGAATTGCAATTACTAGCACCATATGTTCAGCAAATTAAAGTAAACCTTATTTAGGTTCTAACTTTCAAATTGCAGGCACGTTATCGTCTCTTGATCATATCTCATTTCATGTAAGGACATTCTCATTCTTCAGACTGATGGTGGTTTTATATATATCGTAGTGAATTTCCCGCATGTGATGCCGCTCAAACAAAATTTATGACATATATGATTCAGATCAGTCTAATTTAATTAAGTGAATCGCATCAAGTTTATACAAAGTAGATGCTACGTACTTGATCAAATTTCTCATCCTTTTCACCTCATCCCCAACACTCTCTCCAAGTATCCAAAGGAGAACTAATTAAGGCAGAGCCACAGCCACATAAATAAAATTCGAAAAGCCTAATTATTGGTTAGTATATAATGCTATTACAGTCTGTGGACTGTATTATATGAAAATTTGACTGGGTAGCGAAAACAGATATACATGTGTACATATATAATACTCGTGTAGCTAGTCGATCCAAAAAAAAATGTACATATTGGATATAACCAGATTCTCCACACCTAATCACCCCGATTTGCTGAAATTTCATCAACTAATTAAATTGAAATCGTACTATTTGGGACAAGTAATTAGAGTAAAACTAATAATACTGATATTAATATTTTAATTAATAAGGAATCTTCCAATATAATCATCCTATCATTAAATTAATTAATTCAGTTTACATTTGAATCCCGCCAAAAGGATAATGATAAGCGGATTGTCTAAAATTGGCCAAACAAAGAAACAGATAGATTACTTTTTTCTATATAAACTCTGGAGCCGTCGCAGTATTCTCACGCTCGCTCACTTTTCTATATAAACTCCAATAAGCCAGGCATTAATGTTCTTCCATAATAAGAAGCCATGTTTTGCTGATACACACTTATACTGCAAGCTAGGAGAACTAAAATAATTACAGAAGAGGCGAGGAATTTTTTTCCCCTGAGGTTCATCTCATCACGATCAAGAAGGCAATCGATCGTCTGCTCTAGATTTATCGTTTGGCCCAGAAAGAGTAATCTGCCATTATTAATTAGGGGAGTTCTTTAATTATGTTTTGTTGTTTTCTATTTGAAAAATGTGTTGTGAATTAGAAATGAATAAGGTAGGTTAGGTCAACTATTCTATCATCAAATGATAAAAAATAATAAAAATTAAATATAATAAAAAAATTTAATTATTAGAAATAAAATAAAATAATTATAAAAAATAAAAATATTAAAATAAAAAGGGAATAACTAACATAAACAAATGGGTTTGCCTACTCAAAGCATAATGAAAATTAGAAAAACATTGACTAAATAAATTTTAGCCTTATAAAATGAAGAATATCAATTAAAAAGAGATTTTAAATTAACTTGAACCACAAAAATAATAATAATAAAAATTGATCCAACAAATTTACCCCTCAAAGAGAAAAAAATACAAAAGCGTACTTTTTTTAAAATATGTCTTAATAATTAAATTTTATCATAACGTAATTACGGTGTTACATTAGCAGCATTCCATATTCGTGGAGCTAAATGATCTCAAAATGTATCCATTCAACGAATATCTCTTGCAGTCACTTGTGGATGGCCATTTAATACTTCAACCACCCATTCATGTCCTGACAATCGTGAAGTCCTTTGCGGTTGAGGTATTGGTTTCAACAAATTATTATATTCCAAGTTAATATAAAACACACATAATATTTTGGAGCTCTTCTTCATCAGAATCATATATCAAGCTCCTAATTGTTAAATCCATCATAAGTATCTTGCAAATTAACAATTTTTGGCTAAGAACTAAATGACATTATGATTAAATAACATTTATAGTTCCATCAATCCAAACATAATGTTTATAAAAGGGGAATACATTGAGAACCAACGATACTACATAACCACAATAAAGTTATAGATCTAGACATAAAGATTCAAAGAACTAACGATATTAGAGAACCAAAATATAATATGTTATGAGATATACTAAACTAGATTGAGCACTAAATCTTTCTTCCGCTCGTTTGATAGTGTTAGAAATATATCTCTTCATAAAGGATCTTCTTTCAATAACTTTACAACCTTTGTAAAAGAAGCACCATCAATGCCATCAAGTCCTTCAAGGACCTTTAAACAAGTCCATAGTGACTCCTTATCTTGCACACTACTTTGTCCAACTACCTTCGTTGTGGCATTAGTAGATGATATTGCGACTTGGCTTGCATTGATCTTCTCCATAATTTCAATCTTCTTCTTAGCGGTTTCTCTAAAAATTGTCAAAGCGTTAGCAAATGTCATTTGAGTGCTCTCTCTTGCTTTTCTTTTCTTGGCATCTGTACTAACTTTTGTCTTTTTCTTTGCTTGAGAACTATCTTCTTCCTGATAAAATATATTATCTTCTTCATTGTCATCACTAATAGAAGGGCTTTTGGTGAAAGGATGTTGATTTGAACCAGAAGCAGTTGTATCTCCAAAAATGACACATAATTTATCATAATGCAAACAACCTTTCTTCTTAAATTGCTTTGCAAACTTATACTTCTACAAAAACATAAGTTGTATTATTAGTATATTGTAAAATAATAACCTAATAAATGAAAATAAAGTAATGCAGCTTCAAATTAGATTCTACCTCACATAGCTTCTTCCATTCATCCTCTGTGGCGATAATTTGACTAGTAACTGAATTGTACTCTAATCTAGTCTCTATATTCAACAAATTGGTAAAATCCTTCCATTTCCTTCTCAATTGATTAAATTTATTCTTAAATTGGTTAGATGTGTATCCCTTTCCAAATTTGCTTTTCAACTCTTCCTTAATATGCCTCCATGCGGCCTTTGTAAGAGTAGTTGTTTGTCTATTACCTTGTTTAACTTTTTCTTCCATTAATCTATAAAATATGATTTAATATCGAGAGGCCATACATCATTTTTTGATCCTGTAACTTCAACCATCACATCTTCAACATCTTCATTCTCACATACCATCTAAAATATGATAGGAAAGTTATTTTACTTTATTACTTTTATCATTTTATCGAGAACCTTGCAAAGGCCCTCAACATATTTCACTCAATCAAAGGAACGATAGCTGAATATTTGTTGGTTGTACAAAAGAGGTGAGAAAAGCATTAACTAGTGCAGGAATGCTATTCGCTCTGCTAGAATAATGAAAAAGCGTTGGTATAAGTCGTCTTCCACTTAACTATGACCTAGTCCAAACAATTGTTGCGAGAGCCTGGAACAATTAGAAGCAAATCGAATGGTCTTGAGAAACAAGTCACCCAATTACCCAAAGATAGAGACCAAAAATAGGATGAGTTCTTCAAATGCGTTTTCTTTTGTGGGGGGTAAGAATATTCA
>JANTPZ010099537.1:0-15945 GCA_025593235.1 Vachellia pachyceras
CAGTGGCACCGTTTGAGGCATGCTATGATTCAAACACCATTAACAGATACGGTGTGCCAAGTATTGATTTGGAGGTACAAGGAGGAGAGAAATGGAGCGTTCACAGGGCCAACTCAATGGTAATGGCTAAGAGGAATGTGGAGTGTTTGGGATTTGTTGATGCAGGAACGGAGCCAAGAATGTCATTTGTGAAGGCTTCCATTGTGATTGGTGGGCATCAATTGGAAGACAATCTGTTGGTCTTTGATTTGCAATCTTCAACACTAAGCTTTAGCTCGTCCCTTCTTGTCCACAACACAAGCTGCTCCCACTTTTAAAGCATTCAAGTTTCTATCATCTATGGTCTGGGGGATCATGGAGCAGAAGAATAAATCCTCTGAAATAAAGAATGGAATTTTTACCTTTCAGTTTCTGTGTAGTCAAAGTTGAGTATCTTGTCTTATGTTTTGTGTTACAACTGTGTTTGTTTCCCTCTTTGATTCAATTTTTACTCAGGACTTTGTAATGAGAACATTGTAACATTGGTTCATGAAGTAAATATTGAAGGCCTAAAGATACATTTTAGGCTCAATAAATTTTTTAAGATCATTATTATATGGTTTGTTGAAATTGTTAGCTCAATAAATTTAAATGAAGATTCTGTAATTAAATGTACTTTAGCCAACTATTTTATGTTTTTTTAAGGATAAAAGTGTTCTCCTAGTGGAGGTAATCGTGTTTAAAGTTTTTGTTAGGTACTAAATACATGCATTCTCCCTGCTATAATTTGAACATTAATTCACTATGTGAAACCATCCCCTTCCTTTAAATCCAATGCTATCGGTTATTTTATTTTCTCTTATTTGTGCCATATGGCGTGAGATTACATAAAAGGAAAAATGGTAATTGAAATGATATTGATTTCAATTACCATAAAGAAAAAATGGCTTAACATGGACCTCAGTGTGAAAATGGGAAAATGATAGGCTCTTCAACGCAAAAGAAATGTCTGAAATAAATACTTCTCACTAAAATTATATACTCAATTCAATTAGGTTTCATAATATAAGAATTATAACATATATTTTTATCCTAAATATAACATCTTAATGTAATTTAAATTTAAATTTATAATTATTTTTCAAATAATCATATTGATTGCAAATATATATTTAAGTATATTTTCATTAATGAGCAAATTATAAAACATTTTTTAAAGTTTTCATGTTTCAAAATATAAAATGTTAGCTGAAAAAATAATAAAGCATGTATGATTGTTTATAAAAAAAAAATGCCCTTCATTATTTCGTTTTAACAAACAAATAAAAAAGAGATTGAGGAGGTTACTCATACACTAAAGCAATTATCCTAACAAATGCACCATGTCATTTGTCCACCTCTCAATTAAAGAGAAATTTTTCTCTTCAACTTTCATTTTTTTTCTCTAATGTAATTTTCAATGCAAAGTGGGACCCACAAAAAGCATAATGACTTAGAAATAATTTCTCGTCCGTTTGGCAAAACGGTAGAGAAGTACTTATGGGCTTATTCGCACAAACCGAGACAAATATATGGAGGAAATTATCTCATTTTACGAAAAACACTGTTGAACGTGCTTATGGCTACAAGCCAAGCGTTGCCATTGTAATGTTATACACGTTTTTTTTTTGGAAAAAATCAAAACACCTGATTATCTTTAACAATTTTTATTGTTCTTTAAAAATTAGTTAAACACGTAGACAATAGATTGTACTCATTTGGAAAAGCAGTAGAGAAGTACTTTTACGTAAGTCGAGATAAATATATGAATGAAATTTTCTCATTTTGCGAAAAAATACTATTGAACATGCGTTTAGTTCTTACAATCGCTTTAACAAACAAGCCGTTAAATATTAATATTGAAGATTGGTGTCAACTCTAAAATTATTGATGTAAGAGGGATTTGGAAATTGGAAGCCGCCACAGCATACACAATAGTTATGATTTGAGGATTTGCAATTAATTAATGAGAATTAATTTCATTTGTCTATTGTAGTAGTGATCATGATTATCTTAGAAGTTGTAGGGCTCATCCCCACCCAAAATTCTTCACTTTTCTTTTTTTAAAGATAATTTATTAATTAAAATAATAATTAATAATTAATTAGGCTGTAGTGGCACTCTAGATTCTGTTTCTCCTATCCCCCATTAACCTCTCTCACTCCCACCAAATTCTTATATATTGATGTTTTTAGACTCACAATATGGGACAGACACTTAGATTGGTTTTAGACTAAAATATATAGTTTAGCCACATTAGCTTTGTTTAATTTAATTAAATGATAAGGGCACTATAGGATGCGTGTAGAAGTACAATTGCAAATCCTTCTTTTGATATAATAATATAAAAATGTATATAGTTTAAGAATTTTTAGTTAGTTGAATTGTTTTAATTAAAGTAAATATTTTATTTTTATACTTTGAAATTAAGAAAAATCATTATTTTCATGATTTATATTAATAACAGAAGTTTTACTCAAAATGAGAGCCATCATCATAGTTTGCATCAACTAAATCATTCATTGGTAATAAATACTTACTTAAACAACACTTATATAACATTGTAATAGCATCATAAGAAAAATCTGCAAAAAAAAATAATGAGAATGATATGTCAATATTAAAAATATTTAAACAAGTTATATCAATAATTAGTTTGATTTTTTATGTTTATGGATTATATTTGACAAATCCTAAAAATAATTGGCAATATAGGGATTTCATATGGATCAAGGCAATACCATTTAGGATAAGAGGGAGTATCAATTGATTCAAAATTCAGTTTAACAGGTATTTTTGTACATTTAGTGTGTGCTTGTAAATCCGTTAAGAGAGTGATTTTACGTAAGCCAATATAAGTATGTAAGGGAATTTTTGTTTCGACTTTTATGCAATGAGGCATGACATGCTTCAAAAAAACCACTAGTGTCCAATAGTGCTTTAACCATGATGACCACATCCAATAGCATACTTGTACCTATTTAAAAAAAATCCCATAATTTGTGTTTAACAATTCCTTAAAGATGATTGTTTAAATAAAAAGATATTCGTGTTGTAAAAAATTCAAGACAAATAAGGGATTCTAGGAGAAAACTATGTTATTATAATTCATTTTACTACCCCCAAGTTACAAACTCCACAAGACCTTTATATCACTCAAACTAAATTAACCGCCATTCACACTAACCACTATTAGCGAATTCTATCAATCCAGCAAAACACAGAGATTAATAATAAGCATTTGACTCTGTTTGTGAATGAAATTCCTTTGACCTAACCAAAAACCAAAATGGAGTCACAGGGCTGAAACATATGGGATTATTGCTATAGAACAGAATATACATATGCCAATAAGAACCCCCTTTATCTGTTGTTAATATCAGTATGTGTGTGAATGCCAATAAACAAGCTTCGCCATCTCTACATACACACACATGGAGAACCTGTGGATGAGAAAAAAGAAGCCTGTTCCAAAGTCAATATATCTTTTGTGTTTGTGATAGTGTGTGTATGTGAGAGAGAGAGGTGCCCTCAAAAGAATCACATTCTTGCAGAACCAGGTTCCCTCTCACCTCTCCACCACCATCCTCCACTTTCCCCCTCGTTGACTTTCTTCTCAATAATTACATCAAATCATTTGCTTTGTACTACTCATCAAACCCTTCCAATAACCCAAGATTTATTTACATACAGTGTCACATGTTTGTGTACTATATATATCAGAGCTTATGATCTATACTCATCTTAATTTGACTTTATCTGCAATAGTGATTTCTTGTTATATTATGGTTTTGATTCTTATTATCTTGTTGGGGTTACCAAGAATACCATCATGATTAAGCCAAATGAAAGGATTAGACAACATGGTTTGGTCTTTTCTGTGTTGTTATTATTATATTTCTGTCAATTGAGGAAAACAAAGAAAAGTAGGGCCTTTTTAATTGTCGTCGTTGACTTGGAACATATATAGATAATAGCCTCTCTTAATCTTTTTCTTTTTTCCTTAATCGAAAAAATTAAAAGTGTTGTGTATTCTGACTGCTAAACAATTCAATAACAATTTTATATGGTGAAAATTCTTGTCCTTGTTGTAATCTCTCCTCCTCTAAAATACGAGAGATTTGATTCTGCTTGCTTCCCCTTCATCAATCTCTCTCTCTCTCTCTATATCTATCTATCTATGCCCACCTTTATATCAGTGCACTTGTACAACTTATTGCTACCTCTAGCCAGAAAAATTCCTGAGAGAGAATATATGGGAGTGGACATACAGGGAAAGCTTCGTCTTGCTCTTGGCTCTGTGAAGGACCATGCCTCCATTGGAAAAGCTTTAATCATGTATCGTCATCAACAAGATGGCTTCTCCAGCATAGAGATCGCAGTGTTGAGAGCCACAGGTCATGATAATGGCACCATTGATGACAAATACATGCACGAGATCCTCTTCCTTGTCTCAAACTCTCCAGGCTCCATCCCTTTTCTTGCCGAGAAAATATCTCGCCGCCTCAACAAGACCAAGGACCGCCTTGTCGCCCTCAAGGCCCTAGTCCTCATCCATCGTCTTCTTCGTGGAGGCAACCGCTGCTTTGAGCAAGAGCTCTGCAAAACCCATGTCTCAGGCCATCTACAACTAAACATAAGGTACTGTTTCACAAGAAACAGCTCATCACCATCACCACCACCAGACCTTCCTTGTGATTGCTTTCTGCATAAATACGCTTCTTATCTTGAAGAGAGGATGAAGTGGCTAATCAACCAAGCAGGGAAGCTAGAACCGATCATGTCAGAAGGATTAGAGTTTAGGAGATACGATGAGAAATCCATTGATATGGTGTTTAGAACTTTGCCGAAGTGTCAACTTCTGATAGATAAGGTATTGGGCTTTTCTCCAGTTGGTAATGTTTTAGCTTATGATAGCTTGGCTCAAACTGCTATGAGCAATACTTTAAAAGAAAGCTTCCAAGTGTACAAAACTTTCAGCGAAGGCGTTGTAGCTCTAGAGAACATGTTCTTCGATTCAACAGCTTCAGCTAGAGGCTTGGCATGTGAGATACTCAAGAAAGCTTCTATACAGAGCCAGAAGCTTCATGAATTGTACCAGAACTGCAAGAAGATAGTGGAGAACAAGAACTTGGAATACCCATGTGTTCATATTATCAGTACGGATCATATAATAGCATTAGACCGATGCTTATTAGGAGGAGGAGCGAGTAGTATATCAAAGCCTCCACTTGATTCTATTTTGGACCATTTCAGAAGAGCAACTGAGTTGGATATGGCAGCAGCAACAGCAAAAGAAATACGGAAGAAGAAAGGTAATAAAGAAGAGAAGATTGATATGAACTTGTCATCAACTCTCTTCTCATGGACAGTACTAGAGACCAAGATAAGCAAGGTCTGGGTTGTGTTTGAAGATGAACCTCTCAATAATGAATCATCACCACAGGTTCTTCCAGCAGCTCATCAGTCAAACTTTGGGGATAAAATGAAGAGTGAGTATAATTCTGGTTCCTGTATGTTGCTAAACCCATTTTCATCCGCTATTGATAAACCTTTGTTGTAGAAAAAGGTAAAAATTAAAATGAGTTGAATCATACATAGATATAGTGCTTGTTTGGCGAAACAATTGTAAAAGTCAAACGTACGTTCAACAGTGTTTTTCCATAAAACGAGATAATCTCCTTAACATATTTACATCGGTTTATATAAAAGTACTTCTCCACCGTGGTTCTAAATGAGCACATCGTTTTGGTGAGGTTATCAAATATACTGTTAATTATTTCATTTGTTGTGTACGTTTTGAGGAAAGGTATGTATGTATGTATGTATGTATGTATGTATGTATGTATGTATGTATGTATGTATGTATGTATGTATGTATGTATGTATGTATGTATGTATGTATGATGGCGAAACTGCTGCCTCCGATGGTGTACTAACAGGAATAGAAAGGATTAAAACAGAACAAAGAAAAGGGAAAATTAATATTTCAGTGCCCTATAGTTCATGTTGATTACTACAAATTAAATCACTCCTTGAAGAAATCTAATTGTGAGCACGTTTATTGTCCCTGTAGTTTCAATTGGTCTAACAATTCATCCATGGAAGCTCCAGCTAAACAAAAGAGGTAAATCATTAACCACGCTTGTGGTTTTCAATGATGCCGGAAATTACACATATAGACTCTCGTCATCAATATGTATGCGTATTTTCCACATCAACCACGTTAGCATAATGAAAAGAAGGTATTTTGCTATCTGAGAAAAGATTAATGCTACGTTTGGTGAGCGGAACTGATTTTGATGGAATTAGAAGTGGAAATGAGATTAAAAGTATGTTTGGTAGATTGGAAGAAATGGGGTATTATTTTAATTTAATATTTATATTTATAATGTGAAAAGACTCCTATACCCTCTACCCAAAAAAATCCCTCCTCCCCCAGAGATCGTGTTGTCCAACCAGAGATCGCGTCTTGGCTTCCCTCGCGTCTGCCTTCCGTCTGCATTTCGTCTGCGTCTTTGCCTTCCGTCTGCACCGTCTGCGTCGATTTCTCCCGTACAGGAAATCCAAGAGTTGAACAGGTACAGGAAAAGGAGGAGGGAGGTGAGATTTCTCCAGTATGCCGAAATTGCTCGGGCCGGTGCAGGTCGTCGTTGCCGTTGGGTATAAAGAGAAGGGAGGCGGGAGTTCGTTGCCGTTGTCGTCTTCCATGTCCAGGGCATAATAGTCGGCAACAAAACCAGAGGGAGTGCGACGAAGGGGATGGGAGTGAGGTTCGGACAGAGGGGGAGGTCGTCGGAGGCTGAGACGTCTCCATCGCCAAGGCTGAGACGATGAAGGGGATGAAAGTTGCAGAGAAGCGGCAGAGGCTGAGAGGCAGGCCTTGGCTTCCAGGTGGATGGACTCCAGGCTTCCAGGCTGAGACGTCTTCCATGCCGTCGCCATTGCTGCCGCCGCCACCGCCGAATCATGCTCACTGGAGTCACGCCGCCGCCGCCGCCGTGCTTGGTTGAATACTGAAGGGTACAATGGTCAGGTAGCAATTCTCAGAAACTTGGAACTTAGTTCCTAAGGGTGGCTAATGGAACCCACTTCCATCATTTTTTATGGAAGTGAGTTCCATGTAGAAATGAGTTCCATGGCACCAAACAACCCAAAGCATTGATTCCATTTCCACTTCCACTTCTCTCATGTGAGTTTCCATGTACCAAACGTAGCATAAAGAAGAAAGAACAAACCCAAAAAGAGTTGTCATGTCATGGCCATTAGTTTCTGGGGTCACTCTGTTCCTCTGATTTTCATTGGTTCAGATCAAAGCTATGGCTTTTACCTTCACACATCATATTCAAATTCCAACCATGGGCTCCATTCCGACTAACGAAGCCGGAAACTGTTGAGTTCTTCAGATATCCACCATGGCTGGAGGAGGTTACCGAAATTTTTCCTGCTCAAGTAGGTCTAACTTGGTTACAACTATCATTCTACCTAATCATCCATCCACCTCTTGAATGACATGCATGGCTTCACGTCTCCTGTGATGAATTTGCAACGGCTTTGGAGATTGGAGGCTAAGTGTCGCTCGAGATCCCGTTTTAAAATATAGGTTTTATGGTAAAACCTGATCTAAAATCTAAGTTTAATTCAATTACTCATATTTTTTAAAATATAGGTTTTTTTACAAACCTAGTTTGTGAAAAAATTATTTTCTTGTCAAATCACACTCTTTCTCGTAATAAATTTTCTCTTTCTTCTTTTCTTCTCTTTCATCTTTCCTACTTACTTTTTGCCTCAGAATTTGAAAAAGTTATTCTCACCATAACTTTCCAAACACAATCAACTTTTCAAAACCTGAGTTTTACCTTGAAATCCGTAAAAACTATTCTTCAAAACTGTACATGGGAGCCCATTTTAAAATATAGGTTTTATGGTAAAACCTGATCTAAAATTTAGGTTTTATTCAAGTACTTACATTTATTCAAAATATAGGTTTTGTTACAAACATAGGTTGTAAAAAATTTATTTTCTTCTCAAACCAAACTCCATCTCATAATAAATTTTCTCCTTCTTCTTTCCTTCTCTTTAGTCTTTGCTATTTACTTTTTTGACTCGGAATCCGTAAAAGTTACTCTCACAATAATTTTTCAAACACAATCAACTTTTGAAAACCTAAGTTTTGTCTTGAAATCCATAAAAGCTATTCTCCTAAAATCTAATATCCAAAACCTAAGTTTTACCTCAAACTCTGTAAAGACTATTCTCCACCGGACTTCCAAACAAGTTCTAAATAACAAATTGGAGGGCAAAAACAAAAGAAAAAAGAAAAAAAATCATCCAGGGACTAAATTACAAATTGGAGTATATGTTGAGAGCAAATGTTTAATTTTCCCGGAAAGGAAAAGGAAAGGAAGAAGTGCTCATTTGTTATTCTTTCTGCCTAAATCACAATGACAAATAATAACTGATATTATTAAGATGAAGTATTCATTATAAAAAGTAAAAAAGAAAGAAGTGAAAATGAGATGGCTTTGATGCACTATTTTAGGTTAAAAACGAAACTATACAGGTATTAGACTCATCCCAATAGGGTAATAATTATGCATACTGATTGTTTGGTTACTTTGACTTTAACCCTTACCTAATGGACAGAAAATGTGGAAGTAAAGAAAACTTGGAGAGAAAATGATTGGGGAAATGAGTTTTCTTTTGCTTCGATGGAAAGAAAAAGTGAGATGAAGGAAAAGTTGGAGAGAAAATGTTATGCGGGTCCCATCACATTTTCTCTCCAAATATGAAGAGAAAATGGAGAGAAAACTCTTCTTCCTTATTTATCCACATGCTCTTTATTACTTTTTTTATTTTAAAATATTAAATTTAACATATAAATTTTTTAAAATTCTTACTATGACTTTATTTTTTAAAAAGATAGGTTTTAAGATATATTCTAATATATAATTTATTTTTAATTGCTTACTAAAACCTTACAACATTAAAAATATGATATATTTTTATCTAAGTTTTTGTTGTTGTTAAATATAATAACATGAAAACATATCTTTAATAAATTATTTAATGATATTAATGTAAGTATAACTTTAGGGGAATTCAAAAGATAAAAGTATTCATTACAAAAAGAAAAAAAAAGATAGAAGTGAAAATAGGATGGCTTTGACGCACTATTTTAGGTAAAAAAACAAAATGATCCAAGTATTAGACTCATCCCAATGGGAGTGATAATTCTGTCAATTGTTTGGTTACTTTGACTTTAAGGGAATGAGGACCTAACAATATGATTTTTGAATATTCACCTTCTATAAATTTCATACCTTTTTGTTTAATTTACCAAAAAATATCTATCCCTTTTTCTTTTTTTTTAAACACAGGTATCTTCTTTTAAAAAAGCACTTATGTTTCAGGTGTTATCAAGTATAAGATGTGAACACTCCTCTAAGCATTAGCTCGTTATGCGGTAAAGAATTACCTATTTCACTAGATTCAATATTGTTGATATCCCCTTTAGCTCTTTCGCCAAATACGGTGAAGAATATTGGTGAAGTCGGCCTTAACTTGATGTGCCAAAAATGGGCCAATTGAGGTGTTGATGAGTATTGGTTGAATAGTTTAAGTGAATTAAAATTGGCCTAAACAACCAACGCACACTGGCACAGATGGATGAGGGTTTGTATCCCTTAACCATCTCTCCCGGGTTTGATGCCGCTGGAGGATGGGAATGGAGCAAGTGTGCCTGGGAGGATCGCTCCCATCTTGGGCCTCTGCAATACCCGAAGGGATTAGTCACCGGATCCGCCCCTGTGGATACCCTTGGTGCATACCAAAATTGGCCTAAACAACAAGCTGATGCTTAAGACAATAAGCAATTTCATCCCTTAATTTAGGAGAATACACATTTAAACTTCAGGAAACACATTTATTAAGGCAGGTAAAAACCTTTGCAGGCTAAGTCTCAAAAAGGATTATCTCAAGCTCAAAAGGGTTTGAGAACACTCTTGGTAATCCACAAAGAAAAAAAAAAGACTTGAAGTAAAAGAGGATAATACAAGTAATCAAAGGTGTAGAAGGAGCCAACTGAAGGTTGAGTTTAGTAAAAATGATTAATTCCTCATAACGTAGTTAATTAATATTTAAATTCTCGCTAAGAGAAGTGGTCACATTTAGTATTTGGTAGTATGGGATTATTTTTAATATAATAATACATTTACTTAAGAGGAAAAATGGAGTAGAAGAACCCTATTGGGAATTTAAGGAGCCGAATAAAGCAATCTCCCCAATAGAAAGTCTAAAGGGTGTTGGCAAAAAAAAGTACAATGGCCACCTCATACTTATGTGATTATAAATTTCATTTAGAGCTTTAGGCAAATATTATATAAGGTTAAAATACAATTTTAGTCTAGAAGTTTTCACTTAAGAATTGCACGTATCTGGATTTTTTTTATCAATATCATCATGAAAGTTTAAAAAACTACAATATGACCCCACTCATTAAACGCTGTTAACCTTGACCATTTTCTCTTGTTTGATTGAAATAATCCATTTGACACTCCTACCAGTCAGCACCCCAACTCATTGCCACCTCATTTTTTTTTTGGTTTTAATTACGTGACTTCAATCGCCCTGGTTCAATTTGCCCGGTGTAAAAAAGCTGACAATCATCAGTATCAAAATATCGATTAAAAATATAAAATTCATTAAATCTTTGGAGAAGAAGGAAATGTGTTTGTCTTGCATGCATGAAAACCTTATTGTAAAATATTAAATTAAAATTTCTTAAATTTTGACTATCAACTCTACGAGTAAAAACTTACTCCACATGTCTCCTACCTTTTCTTTTTTCTGCCACATCTAGCTGATAATACTTGGCATATTATATGAACTTTTGGCATTTTAATAAATCTCCCCCATGCTTAACACATTCAATGGCACTTTGACCATTCTTCTTATTAGCAATTGGCTTAGCAAAAGTAGCTTCTTCTTCGAATTAACTTCATAATTTCCACCAACGTGAGGTTGGTCAATATGGTAGGTACTAGGTACCTTGATCCCTTCACCAGAGGTATCCGATTCCGATTCGATCCTTGGGCATGGGGAAAAAAAACCTCTCCTGGGAGACTCCTACCTCCTTTAAGGGACCTTAGTCATACAGGCCAGATTAGTCATCGCAGTAGTCATGTTTATGTTAATATGCATGGTCATGTAGCCTTCATTCTTCCTTAGGTGCTGTCTCAGTTGTAACCATCTAGCCTCTTGTCCGCTTGGAAGTAATTAGCATACAACATAACATTAGAAGTTCCAGTCACATGTATTATGAAACTTATATGTACATAGGGAAAACAAGGGACCAAATTAGTTTACAATACTTCAAGAAGGACAAACAAAAACACAAATTTTGAAGGTCATTTTTAAGTAACTGATGATATGATAGAGATTTCAAACAGAAGCCCAAATGTGCACAAGTATCAAGCTAAAGGGAACCAAAATTATAGCGGTTGTGACCAAGTATGTCATGAAAGAAGACCAGAAGTAGCACCAAACACAGAAGTTAACTATAACTGATGATGGCTCCAAAAGCATACCAGTAAGATATGTTTGTGTAGACAACTTCACCAATCTCATTCTCCTCTGCTTCACATACGTTTGAAGTGGTTCTTGAACTTTGTTGCTTGTCAGGTGTTGTGCTAAGCACCTAGCAAGAACAATTGCATCTTCTATTGCAGCTGACCCACCTTGTCCGAGGAATGGAGTCATTACGTGCATGGCGTCACCTGCTACAGTCACTGTACCAGTTGCTGTAAATCTCCCAAATAGGATATCCCAAGGAGCATGATGTCTCAACCTTGTGAGAATTAATGATCCAATGTCACATTTCTTTATCATTTCCACAACTTCCTGTGGAATATTCCCAGTTTATTCCAATGCAGATTGTCTAATCAGCTCTGGATCTTTGGAGATATCTGAATCTGTTCGTACACATAATGCAAGAGAATCTCAAATGAAACTTGAAGTTACTCGGTGATGTAAAAATAAACTCATCAAGGACTCAAGATATGAGACTAGATATGAGTTTTACTAAAGGCAAGTTAGTGCATAAGGCTCCCATCATAAGGGGCTAGGGAGTGCTAGATGTATGAAGCCTTACCCCTAGAAGCAGAGAGGGTTTTTCCAAAATTTAAGCCTCGTGACCTTCAGGTCACATGTCAACAACCTTATTGTTACTTCAAGATTCAAATAGAACATTTATTTTTTGAACAAACATATCAACAATTCCCTCTATATTATGGTGTCAACCCCAATTTGTCTCGGACACTGGATGCCTAGAAATTGTATCCATTGTTCACCTTTATTTGAAGTATGAGCATCATGAGAAGAAATATTGTGCTCATAGATATGAGACGAGATTTCTACCTTAAAAGAGAAAGACAAGAAAAAAAAAACTTATGTGGAGAAATATTGTGCCTGGAGCTGACCTTGGGGTGTCCAATTTCGTCCCACAAACCAGTAAACAAGCTTATCATCTACTGGAATTCGGCCAACAGAAATGCTTCCTTTCCTCATCCGAATAGATTCACTTTCTAGACCATGGCCGTGAGGGTAATTTGTGAAACCAAGTATTGAGCATGTGGATAAATATTGGGCAGGCTTTAATCCAAGAAACTTGAACACAACTGAGTTTGCTCCATCACATCCTATCACAAACTGTCAAAAATTCAGTCTGATCCTTGCCAGCACCACATGAAAAAGAAAACGAATAAAACAGGATATTTTATCTTTGCCTACATCATTTATAGGACATGAGAAGGATCCAGGAGAGGCTTTCATTTCATATCCAGTCATCCACTAACTTTACCTTTGCTTTAGAGCTTGTTTGGAAGCTATTTTGAAACCTAGGTTTCACAGATTCCGAGGTAAAACCTAGGTTTTGAAAAGTGATTTATGTTTGGGAAGTTATAGCTTTTACGGATTCCGAGGTAAAAAAGTGGGTAGGAAAGAGGAAAGTAGGAAAGAGAAAGAAAGAAAAAGTATGAAAGAGAAAAGAGGAAAAAGTATGAAAGAGAAAGTAGGGAACAGAAAACCTAGATTTCAAAACCTAGGTTTTGTAATTGGGCTGCCAAACTAGCCCTTAATGGAATTGCCATCATGAAAATGTACTATAGGGCAAGCAGTTAGAGGATCTGATTTTATAGTCACTACTTGGCATCCGGAGTGTAATATGCCATCAGGAAGCTCCTGTACTAAAGTTTCAACCAGGACGGTCCGTTTTAAGCATCGAAGTTCTTCACTCCTACAAAGGCAAAGGAATTTTACTTGCTTCTAGCTCTTTTTTCATAAGCAAAACTAAATTTTAGTAGCCTTTTCCAATACTACAAATGTAATCCCACTGAAGTAATTTCAGAGAGAAGAATTGAACAACTAAACACAGGATTTATTGACTTACTGACTCATAAAGATAAGATAACTTGTGAAGTGAGTCATTTACAAGCAACTATATAGGATACTGGTCATCAAGTGCAAATAATTATATATATTCACTGAAAAATAAAGAACAGAGTTTACCAATCTAGCGAAACTTAAGAACCAGACCACCCATGACATCTAGAAACAAAATATTAGGCAAAAATTTACCTGAGTGGTATTTTTTGGCTGGAATCATCATCTAAAGATAGTTCATACAGCCTGGGTAATAGAAAATATAAGGAGGGAGGAAGAGAGAAGGCTAAAAGGAGAGGAAACAAAAACAAATTAACAAGATAGATAAGATTTGGGATCTTTAATTTATACAGCATTTCTATCTCTCAAAAATGACAGATTTTTCCTTAATAGATGCATTTTAGGAGAGGAAACATAAACAAATTAACAAGAGAGATAAGATTTGGGATCTTTAGTTTATACAGCATTTCTATCTCTCAAATATGACAGATTTTTCCTTAACAGATGCATTTTAATTTTCAATCCAGTGAATAAATTTGGGAGCTGCCACGTCAAATTGGTAGCTCCAATAATTTCTTTTTAAATTTTTTTTCATCGAGTGCATAAGTTTAGAACTCCACTTCAGGCCCTGGGTCTTTCACATCGGACATGCAAGCCATAATTACAAAAAAAAGTAAACGGGGTTCTACGAAACAACAGAGTTAGCCCTTGACAAAAAGTCTAGGAATTTTAAATCGACTCCTATGAGTAATATGAATCTTCAAAGGGCATTATCCTATCTTTATTTTGAATTCTATTCCAGGTAGAGAAAGAGAAGTAAAGTATAATCGAGCTCAATTAAATTTATCCACCCTGTGATTGGAATTGCAATAGATCGCAGCTTAGATGCAACACCCAGCTGATCAAGAGCTCGCCAACCATTTGTGAACACGGTAATCGCTGACCCAACCGCTCGAATTTTCTCCGATTTCTCAAAAACCAGAGCGTTAATACCCTTCCTGCGAAACGAGTTACAATTCACGCCATCAAAATCCACGCAGATGATTAAGCAGGAAGAATTTGAACTGGATGTTCCATGAATCCAAGATAATGTTTGAGAGCGATAATATCTAGGGGAGGGAAACAAAACGATGAGGAAGTAACCTATGAAGAGCAAGAGCAGTATCGAGGCCACAAATTCCGCCACCCACAATCACTATGTCTGTATCTTCGTGCTGGGGCATTTGAATAGATTTATTTCGGCAATTTCGCCCTTGGGCCTATAGTTCAGCTAATGGTTTCTTCCCGATCTTCGGGATTTTCTCCTCAGTCCCTCGCTGCTACACCTACAATCAAGTCTGGTCTGAAGGTAAGTCAATCTCTCTCTCCCTATTTTTTCTTTTTTGTGTTGAAAGGCAAGTCTATCATCCTTTTTTTTTTTTTTTGTTGCCGATTATCTCTATCATCACTACTCGCTCATCATCGTCATATAGTTTCGTTTGACCAGCATAAAATATTCAAATCGCAACCATGCAAATGGCCCCTGCCTTTGACACGTGTCTCACCTGTGTAACCTGCATAGTTTTTTTTTTTTTTTTTTTGAGTGGAAGAGAAAACTTATGTGAGAGGTTGTTCAAGTTAAAATTCCATATCTGATGTAAAACGCAAGCAAATTGACTATATTTTAGCTTGTATGATGAAATATGAAGTTTAAAAATTGTACATCTAACTTTAATAGGGTGAGTTTTTCAACTGGCTGTAAGGAAGCACAATGGTGTTGTCTCGATTCCTGGTACTATCTATTGACTAAGTGCTTGTTTGGGAACTTCACTCCCCAACGGAGCACGTAAATCGAGATAAAATCATCTTAAAATCCGTGAAAACTCTATTGAAATCCATAAAAACTATTTTGAAATCCACAAAATCATTTAGAAATCTGTAAATTCCTTTCTCCCAACAAAACTCCTTTCTTCCAATGGAGTTTCCAAACACACACTAAGGATTTAAGATACCTTAGCTTGAGGTTATAAACTAGGATTCTTTCTTGCACAATGTTAACTGCCAATTATAACAAACTAAACCCATTTCTTTCAAAAACAAAAACAAAAAGTGTCACCTGTTGATTGACAGTGAGTCATCTGCTTGTTGCGAGATCTTTTTAAAAAAATATTTAAATTGATTAAATTAAATTATAAATGTCTATATAATCTAATAATAAATATAAATAAATATTTTTAAATTATTTAAGTAATTTTATTAACCTCTAAGTTAATTATATTTTATATTAATGATATTTATTTAATTTGAAGAGACTTAAAAAATAAAAAATTTAAATACATGTAACATGATTACTATAAAATACTTCCCTCTAATATCACATCATATTTCAATTGATAGTAGCATAAATTAATTTTCAAAAAATAAATATAAGGGCTTTTCTACTCAACATTAAAGTTGTGTGGAAGGTGTTGGAGAATTCTAGGACTCTCTTGTCTTGAACATTCGCTC
>JANTPZ010099538.1:0-11362 GCA_025593235.1 Vachellia pachyceras
CTTCGCCTGTTACCCATTCGCTCTCAAGCTCAACCTGCTGACATTTTTACCAAAGCCCTGGATCCTACCCCCTTTTCCAGATTCATTTCCAAGCTGGGATTACAAAACTTGTACTCTCCAGCTTGAGGGAGGGTATTAGACATAACGTCACGTGCTTTGGACACTCTAGTATTTTATTTATATGCTAATTAGTTCAGTTTCTATTTGTTATTGTGCTGTTATTGGTAAGTAACCGAATTAGTTTCCATTTCAAGTTTGTGTCTGTTACAATGTAACTGGATCTGTTATTCATTACCTGGCAAGTTGATGCCAGTTGTCATCTATTCCTGTATATATACACACATGTCACGAATAAAGAGAAGCAAGTACATTTTCCAGACTGCACACATCTCATCAGCTTTCCTTTCTTCTTTCTATCTTTCTTCTTTTCCCTTTGCCGTCCCACGTGACTGGTTCAGTCCCTGCAGAAGAGCCTTTATTGATAGAACCTAAAAGGATGGTAAAAGAAATGGGAAGTTCAGAACCGAAGTAACACGCATAGGTTAGGGGTTTAAGACCCACTAGTTTGATTATTCGCTTTCGCATTTATGTATGTTTAATCAATTTATATATACGTGTGGAAAGGACGAAAGTCAAACAGGTAATATCAGTAGAAAGGTCTGCTTCTTCATCTTGATGTTAAACGATGGCATGTCAATTCCCCCTCAAATAAGCACGCATTGGGAGTAGTCAATTCCGAGAATATTTCAATGCCCAACCAAGAACGAGTACCCAGATAAAGAAAGCGCATTCATTCTTCAAAGGCATTAATTAAAATTGGTTAAAAGATATATCTCCCAAAACTGTTATAGTTCAAATTAATAAACGTGCATATGACTTTTTTTTTAACTGAACAGACCCTTATTTATAAAGATGGTGAAGGAGACTATAAGTGAAAATGGATGACAGAGAATAGGTGAAGAAAGTAAACAAAAGACATGTAATTAATTTGGGTTGAAAAATGCATTAAATTTTTAGAGATACCCGATTTGTAGCTTATAAGAATGATCAAATTATACAAGACAATATTACTTATAAAAATCACCAAACAAGTATGCAGTCATTCTCATGAAATTGATAGTTGCAGAAATGCACTTCTTCGCTGGCTCCAATTGGCAGTTGAAACCAGAAAGACGGGTATGTGATTAATGAGCAACTAGAGTTGGAGGGAAGCTCTCTTGAGGGGTCGGGTGGAAGAGGTCTCACACTGATTTTGCGAGTTAGCTGAGTCAATTAACGCTTTTCAGTTCATCCAACAACCATCCTGTAATTGGATGTACAGGTAGTCTTTAGATTTGTGTTTTTCAGGACCAAAGAAACCTTTTTGTTTTGGCATACGTAGATTTGTTCTTACTGATCAGTCTCGTATAAGCCACAACAACACTTGGTTTATCCTGAAATGGCTTGAGAGCATGCGAAGGGAAGTGGAAGGATAAGGTGCAAAACAAATGAGAGAGCTAATCCTGGAATCACAGTATTCATCCGCAGGTTGAGCAGACATGGACGAATTACAGCCAATGTGTGTGCTTGGGAAATTCGTTGGGAGAAAGGAGTTATAGCTTTTGAGGTGATTTTATGGATTTTAAGATAGTTTTATAGATTTCGAGATGATTTTGTCTTAATTTACGTACTCTGTTGGAAAAAATGAGTTTTCAAAGAAGTACAAATAATGTGGAAGGAATCCAATTGGTGGGCAATGAGTGTGAAACCGTTCTCCATAAATAATCACCAACTTCAACCACATCCCCAGCACGTTTCCCTCCACACTAAACCAAGTACTGATGCTGGGTAATCACTGCATAATATTTCACATTACTTACACTCAACTTTCATTTAATTATTATCATTAGTTCAGATTGTCTTTTATTAACAGGGTCATGATCTGTCGAGCCTTTTGAATGATTTAAATAAGCTTGATATAAATAATATAGATTTTTGTTTTGTTTCTGCACAATGTCATGATTGATCCACCTCAATATTTCTCTTGATATTGTAGATGATGCTGCAACAGCGATGCATTGATTCTTCCAGTCAGCAGACGAGTTCTCAGTGACTCACTGTTCATACTGGTGCTGCTTTATGCTGTCCTCCCTGTACTTTAAAATACTCAACCACGAGTCCCCGACTCCTTTGATAAAATCCACGCTAAACTTGATCATAAAAATCACAAAAAAATCGTTACACTCAGTTTGAACGTGAAAATAAAAAAAAATTAGGGTCTTGCTGATTTTTGTCTTCGAAACAACTTTTTATTTTTAGTCAGATGTTTTTAAAGCTACTCAAAAAAATGTGCATGGCAAAAAATGATTTGGGTTAGATCAGTCAGAGGCCAAATCCACAAGCCCATGGGAAAATATGAGTTAAATGAAGGTTCAACAATCAGACAACGAGGGGACATGTAGAGGCTTCAAAGTCATATGTGTCTTTAGCATCCCCAAATTTTGGGGTAGAAGGTTGGATCCATAGATTCAGCATCTGCCAGGAAACCGTTAAATAGACTGGACAGATGACTGGAGGACGAAGGTGGTATCTCACATTATAAACACTTTTGACAGATCCTACTGTTTAATTATCCTCTCTCTCACGCTCTGCTACTATCATATTTCATTATATTCAAATTCTTATTGTATTTCAACAATTTCATCGGTACAATCCCAATTTCCTGTCTTGCGCTACATTCATTAATGGTTAAGTTCCTTTTTTTTTTTCTTTCTATTGGTTACCCTCTTTTAAATTATTCTTTTACTGAAATTTACAGAGATAAACAGTAGCCGTTATTTTTGTTAAAAAAACGATTAAAACTACAAAAACAAAACAATTTTAAATATTTTTATTTATTTCTCATCTTTAAATTAGAAAACCCTTTCTTCTACCGGGCAGGATTAGAGTTACTGGGCCCTTCAATTCCAATATATTTGTTTTCAAACTTACTTTTAAAAATAATTTTACAAAACTGTTTTAAAATATAAAAAATTGAAATCAGAAACACTGGCTTCCTCGATGGACACCTTAAGCTTATCTGGACACCTGCATTCCAGTTTGGCAGCCGAGGAAAAATAATTGTGTTTCTGTTGCTGATACATGACTGACCCACCACAACGATGTATATAATCAATAATTAAATCGTAAGAAAATCAAAGGAGAATACATATCATTTTGGGTGGGTATTAGATGGGAATATTTAACTATTGCAGTTCCGAACAAACACACCCCCCCTCCCCCCAAAAAAAAAAAAAACTATTGCGTTGTAACATGGTGGAGCAAAATGACGTGAGAATTATTCATCCAAAACCAATAAAAGACGCACTGATTAAGATTCGCCGCTCTTAAGCCTGAGGCTTTTCCCACTTTAGTGGCTTCATGGCTTCCCAGGAGAAGTCTGGGTCATCCCTTCCAAAGTGTCCATAAGCAGCTGTCTTGAGGAACCTATGGCCACCCCTCCTAAGGTCCAAGTTAATGGTGATCATTCCAGGCCTGAAGTCAAAATTCTCCTTCACTAGTTTAAGGATATCCCTATCTGCAATCTTTCCAGTTCCGTAGGTGTCAATAAAAACCGACAATGGCTCAGGGACACCAATGGCATACGAAACCTGCACAAGGCACCGACGGGCAAGCCCACTTGCCACAACACTCTTTGCGGCCTGCCTGGCAACATAGGCACCACTTCTATCCACCTTAGTAGGGTCCTTCCCTGAGAAAGCACCACCGCCGTGAGCACCCCAGCCACCATAGGTATCTATAATAATCTTTCTTCCGGTGAGACCAGCATCCCCGTGAGGGCCACCGATGACAAAGCGGCCAGAGGGGTTAAGGTGAAAGATGGTCTTGTCGTCTAGGTATTTCTCAGGGATGACAGGCTTAATAACATGCTCCTTAAGATCAGCAGCAATTTGATCATTAGTGACAGTCTCATCATGCTGAGTAGAAATCAGCACAGTGTGGACACGAACTGGAACCATAGCACCATTGTCATTGTAGTACTCAACAGTTACTTGTGTTTTACCATCTGGTCTTAGCCAAGCGCAGGTGCCATTCTTCCTAATCTCCGTGAGGCGAGCTCCTAGTTTGGTTGCAAGAACATGGCTCAAGGGCATGTACTCGGGGGTTTCATCAGTGGCATACCCGAACATGTGACCCTGATCACCGGCACCGACCTCCTCTGGACGCTTAGTGAAGTGGCCGTGCACGCCCTGAGCAATGTCAGGGCTCTGCTGCTCAATGTTCACCAACACATTGCACTTGTCGGCATCAAGACCCACCTCATCAGAGACAAATCCGATATTGCGGCATGTGTTGCGGGCAATCTTCTCATAATCTACATTAGCCTTGGTCGTGATCTCTCCAAAGACCATGACCATGTTGGTCTTGGTGCATGTCTCACAGGCAACCTTGCTGTCAGGGTCCTGTTCAAGGCAGGCATCAAGCACCGCATCAGAGATCTGGTCGCACAACTTGTCGGGGTGACCCTCATTTACAGATTCGGATGTGAAAAGAAAGGTCTCCATTTTCCAAGCTACCCAGTACAAAGAATTAAAAAAAATATCAGTCTATCAAAGCACAATAGCTCAAAATAACGAGCATAAAAGCTTTTGTAAGCATGCTAAGTGATCATCAATAGTACTAATTGTACTATAAAGGAACATGCCCCGACATTTCAGAAATAAATTAAATGGACATGTTGAAAATTTATGCTATTTGATTCCTATGCTGTAAATACTTCATCATTCTATTACTAATTAACAGAATGTTACTCCTATCAACATTCAGTTAAAAAGTCAAAGCCAAACACATACTTCTTAACTGAGACGAAATAAACAACGACCACCACAACTTTTCCTTCCTCCCTCATTCCTCATCCCTATAAAAAAGTGACAAGTTCAGACAGAATCAATTAGAGAAATGAAGATCTGGAAAGATTGTATATTCCTCGCACTGAATTTACAGTTACTGTGCACTATATAAGGAAAGTGCAGCAGCTCCAGATTTATACACGTGTCTACTTAAGTATATTCTAGATACAACAAGAATAAGGAACAAAATACATCATGAAGAAATACTGGGCCATAACATAAAATGGGCTGAGTGTAATGAATCAGCCAAGCAGCATCTTGGGCTCTATATACAGCTGATTCTTGACACCCCCCCGCAAACTAGGTCCCGGAACATTAGTGAGACCTAGTTTGGATCTGAACTCCAGAAATTTTGAGTGAGTCAGCACTTTAGTAAAGACATCAGCAAGTTGTTTAGAAGATGGTACATATTGGACAATCAGCTGCTTGTTCATAACTCTATCTCTTAGATAATGAACATCTAACTCAATATGCTTGGTCCTAGCATGAAATACAGGATTTGAAGCCAAAGTAGCAGCACTTAAATTATCACACCAAGCTATAGGTGGATGCCTGAGATGAAGACCAAGTTCACTAATCAAGGATTGTATCCATGCCAATTCTGTAGCAAGATTTGCTAAGGATCGGTATTCAGATTCTGCACTAGACCGGGCAACAACATGTTGCTTCTTGGCTGACCAAGAAATCAAGGAATCACCCAAAAACACACAATAACCGCTTATAGAACGCCTATCATCGGGGCACACAGCCCAATCTGCATCTGAGTACCCCTGCACAGTTAGATGGTCACTAGGCTTAATATGTAGGGATAAATTAACTGTGCCTTTAAGGTAGCGAAAGATCCTCTTTACTGCTTGCCAATGATCCACAGTTGGTGAACTCAAAAACTGACTTAATTTGTTGACAGCAAACAGTATATCTGGCCTAGTGTAGGTTAAATACTGTAAGGCACCAATGGCTTGTTTATAGATTGTGGGATTCTCTAAGGGAACACCAACATATTTAGAGAAATATTTGTTCACAACCATTGGTGTAGGAACAGACCCTGATTTGGACATACCAAACTTGTCTAATAAACTGAGTATATACCTTTCTTGCTTCAAAAACAGTCCTGAATCATTTCTGACAGCCTCAATACCAAGGAAACAGTGCAGAGGTCCGAGGTCCTTGAGAGCAAAATGAGAGTGAAGCTGTTTAATAAACAATTCCAGCACATTATTTGAATTTCCAGTAACTATGATGTCATCCACATAGATTAGGACAAAAATAATGAATGTCCTTTGCTTGATAAAAAAGAATGAAGTATCACATCTAGAGTGAGTAAACCCCCAGCGAACTAGAGTGATTCTTAACTTATCAAACCATGCTCTAGGGGCTTGTTTGAGTCCATACAAGGCTTTCTTCAACAAACACACGTGATTTGGAAATTTTGATGACACAAACCCCTCTGGTTGTCTCATGAGAACAAATTCTTGCAGCTCACCATTGAGGAAAGCATTGTTAACATCTACCTGTCTAATGGCCCAATTAAATGTGACTGCCACAGTTAGAACAAACCTCAAAGTTGACGCCTTAAGTACTGGACTAAAGGTTTCATTGAAGTCTATGCCAGGGCTTTGTTGAAAACCCTTGGCAACCAACCGTGCTTTATATTTAAATACTGACTTATCAGCAGTGGGTTTAAGCTTAAACACCCATTTACAGTCCACTATTTTCCTGTGACCAATGTTAGGCACTAACTTCCAGGTTTGATTCCTTAAAAGTGCATTATATTCATCAGTCATGGCCCTTTTCCATTCAGGTGAACTTAAAGCATCTTTAACACTGTGTGGTTCTCTAAAAATACTCAGATCAGATTGAACAGCACCAATATAAGGCATACGTGGTTTGGAAATACCTGCCTTGCCTCTCATAATCATATGATGCCCGGTTGGTTTTGAAGTCTGCTCTTGAGGATTGTCACTAGATTCGTTTGGAGAAGTCACAGCATCAATTTGAGGAGCTTCTCGGGTCTGATTGTTACTTTCTGTGTCCTCAGCCACTGAAGAGGAAGATTCACCAGATGAGCAATTGTGACTTGGACTGTCACTAGAATGGACCTCTATTGGAGAAGTGGCATTAAAATCTGTCAAGAGAGCTGCAGGCAGTACTGGTTCAGATGCCTTCAGAAACAGCTCAGTTTGAATTATTTTCTCATCAGGAATCTTCCTTCTGTTAATAAACCCTGCAGAAAATGGAAAATCAGTCTCATTGAAAATCACATGCCAAGAGATAAACCCTTCCAGTGGAGCTCATGCATTTGTAACCTTTGTGGGAGTTGCTATACCCAATAAATACACATTTTGTGGACCTAAATTACAGCTTGTGATCATTATATGGTCTAAGGCACGGGAAACAAGCTGCACCAAAGGTTCTTAACCTGTCATAATCAGATTTCTTACCAAGAAGCTTAAAATAGGGAGGGAGACCACCAACACATCAGTAGGCAGCCTATTTATTAGTTCTGCAGCAGTGTGAAATGCCTCCCACCAGTAAAGTAATGGCATCTTGGCTTGGGCTAGGAGAGTAAGCCCCATTTCAACAATATGGCGATGCTTCCTCTCAGCTCTTCCATTTTGAGCTGATGTGTAGGGACAAGAATGTCTAAAAAGAATCCCAGATTCATCTAGCACCTTACAGAAATTACGATACTCACCTCCCCAGTCACTTTGGACTACTTTAATTTTGTTTTCAAACTGGTTTTCAACAAGCTTCTTAAAACTTACAAACATGCTCAGTGCTTCATCTTTAGTCCTCAGTGGATAAATCCAAGAAAATCTGCTATAATCATCTAAGAAAAGTATATAGTAACGACAACCATTTGTAGATGCACTGGGGGCAGGACCCCATAAATCTGTATGTATTAGTTCAAGTGGCTTGGATGCAACAGAGTCAGAGACACTGAAAGGAAGAGAATGTGACTTGCCAAAACTGCAAGACTCACAAAATGGTAATTCATTTCCATTCCTTGAACCAGTTTTCAGTTTACATTCTCTAATAATTTGATTTAAAATCCTACTGCTAGGATGACCAAGCCTATTGTGCCATAACACCTTACTAGGGATACTACTATTTATTGACCCAGTTTCAGCTTCAGCAACACAAAACTGTTCTTTATTCTCAGCTTTCTCGGTACTGCATATTTTATACATCCCATCTTCACTTGTTCTTCCCGAGAGCAATGTCTCCCCTGTTTCCTGAGACTTCACAGAAACACCTCTTGAGTTAAAAACAACATCAGCATTGTTTTCAGCAGCCACTTTGTGTACACTTATCAGATTTTTCTTAATCTTGGGTGTGTATAGAACATTTCTTAGTGTGACCCTTTTGTTAGGTATATTGCTAATTACTGATGAACCAGTCTTATTCACATGCAATTTGTGTCCATCACCCAAAGTAACTTTCACCTTACCAGGCAGATCGGTAGTTGTTTCCAGTTTGCCAAGATCATTTGTAATGTGGCTTGTGGCACCGCTGTCCATGTACCACGCATCATCTGCCACTACCTCAGGTGATGCCCAATATGCATTGTCAGTCTCAGGTGACATGAAGTTTCTCCTCCCCGTGAGACTAGAGCCTCTACTTCTGGTTGAGGGTGAGACAAATGTGCGATCATACCGATGAAAGCATGTTTCCACAGTATGACCTACCTTCGTGCAGAGCTGGCATATAGGAACATTGTCGTCTCGACCAGAACGACGAGCACTGAACGTTCTGCCTCGACGTCCCCGGTTTCTACCACCCCTGGCACTATTGTTCCTGAAACTGGAAAAATTATCAGATCTCGCAACATTAGCAAAAGTATTCCCAGAAACAGAAAGATTAGCAAACTGTGCTAATTGGTCCAGTCGACTTTCAAAGGTTAGCAGGGAGGTTTGAAGTTCTATCCAGCTGAGCATCTCGGCTTGTTGCGACAGCTGGACAACAATGGGATTATACTCACTATCTAAGCCAGCTAAAGCTTGAACAACCAGATCAGAAAGAGAAACCGAGCTTCCAGCTATTGTAAGTTGATCAGCTATATTCTTCAACTTGGAGAGATACTCCGCCATCTTCATCGCACCCTTCCTGGTGCGTTGAAGCTCCGATCGTAGCATAAGTAAGCGGGACTTGGTTTGAACTCCAGCTAGCTGTTTCGCAGCAACCCAAAGTCCAGCAGAGGTGGATACTCCTGTCATTTCAGATGAAATCTCCAGAGACATCGTATTAAGAAGCCACCCAAAGAGAAGCTGATCTGTAGAGACCCAGTCTTCAAATGCTGGGTTGATTGTTACTTCGTCACTTTCGGCAACGAACTGAGACGGGCACGGCTTGGTTCCGTTGATAAAGCCCTCAAGTCGATACCCCTTGATAACCGGCAGAACGTGGGTGAGCCAGACCGGATAGTTCGTTCGATCCAGCTTGATCGAACATGCCTGAGTGGGAAAATGGTGTCTGTTGGTTAGTTTGGCTAGAAGAGACTCAGAGACCAAGGCACTGGTTGAGGAGGAACCTTGGCTGGCTGAAGTAGCGCCTTGGGTTTCGTTGGACGTCGACATCTCGGTGGCTGGCCTGACTAGTTCTGATACCAAGACAAAATCAATTAGAGAAAATGAAGATCTAGAAAGATTGTATATTCACTACTAAGAATTTACAGTTACTGTGCACTATATAAGGAAAGTGCAGCAGCTCCAGATTTATACACGTGTCTACTTAAGTATATTCTAGATACAACAAGAATAAGGAACAAAATACAGCACGAAGAAATACTGGGCCATAACATAAAATGGGCTGAGTGTAATGAATCAGCCAAGCAGCATCTTGAGCTCTATATACAGCTGATTCTTGACATTTTTTCACTCAAATTAAAACATACCATTAACTGTAATAATATAGTATCGTTAATTTTATTTATACCGTTATTCATCATTTGGTAAATAATAGGATTGCATTTATATCAAGTTCATTATATATATTATATTAAATTTTACCATCACACATGACCATACATTCTAATTTTTTATGTTATTTTATATTTACACGATAATAATTTAAAAATATAACACATGACTACAAGTGATTATAAAACTTTATATAATATGATATATTCTATATGTTCCATTTCAATCATATGACGTAAAATGATTTTAATTATAATTTGGTTGATTGTTCAAAAAAAATAATTATTTATTGTCTGTCCCTAAAATGATTCCTCAACGTCTAACCTAACTAATCTTTGATGATTTGAATTTTATTAAATCAACAAGGAAGGATTTGATGTAGACAAGCTTGGAAGCAAATATTTGATAAATCCATTTTTACAT
Organism: Vachellia pachyceras; assembly: GCA_025593235.1. Classification (NCBI taxonomy): domain Eukaryota; kingdom Viridiplantae; phylum Streptophyta; class Magnoliopsida; order Fabales; family Fabaceae; genus Vachellia; species Vachellia pachyceras. The sequence continues at coordinate 10,232 of JANTPZ010099538.1, forward strand.
ATAAAAAAGCAATAAAAACAAGGAATTGACCAGGAAAATGGCCAAAATTTATTTACATCCCTTTTGTAATTAAAATTCTGAATAGATGAAGGAGTGTTCAGTGTAGGAAATTTGGAAAGGAGTAAATAAGTAACTAAATACTTACTATACTGTTTGTGATATTCTCCTATAAATATCATTCTTTCTATATCATTGGATTTAATCTTTCCTATTATCCATTCAACAGCTAACTTTTATCAATGACATCAACACTTTGATCGATTTGTTTCGTTTCGATTAGACAAAAAGTAAAGTAGATATATAAATAATAAAACTAAGTGACTGAGTTTTCCCACCCGTAATTTAAATGCAAAGTTTTTATGAAACCTATATATCCAACTGACAAGTCAATCTTAATATAGCACTCTTCGACGAAATCAGGCTTGGATTAGCTTAATATAGATGGAATTAAAGAAAGAGGAGGAGAACAGAATTTGAAGGTTATAATAATGTCAAAGAACAACATAATCAGGAGTGCTGCGCGACGAAGTCATCTCTACTAATTAGTAGTTACAGATGGACCATAACCATTAGCTCTCCACAGCTCTCTGATTTTCTGGGCATGAAATTCCACAAGTCTCTCTCCCAAACAATCAATGTAAATGAAGAAAACGCGTTCATTGCTTGCTTACTAACGACGAGACCTTGTCGGTTCCCATACATTAAATTATAGTTAGGACGTATTCAGTTCACAATCAAAATCTTGGTCTCAGAAAATTCGCTGCCTCGCTTTTATTATTACTGTTGGGTAACAGTAACACAGTAAGCGGAATTCTCTTCCTGCATGCCTTAATTGAACCAGTTTTTTTAGTCCACGCCTCCCACGGCCTCCATTTTTCTCTCTCCCTCATTCTTTTCTTCCTTTATGATAAGTCCTCCCGAACCAATCTATGCATCAATATCTGAGAGGAGAAGAAAGCCGTAATAACAAGAGATGACCGAGCGGGTAAATATTGCGGCTGTGGCGGCCACCGTCGGGTGTGTTTCTACCCTTTTGTTGGTTTTTGTTTTGCGTTGGTGTTACCGAAGAAAGGGAAGAAATTTCGTAGAGCCGGGAAGTCTCACCAGAATAACGAGCTTCCAAGCAGCCAC
>JANTPZ010099539.1:0-14663 GCA_025593235.1 Vachellia pachyceras
CCCATTACACCTAGATCTGCATCAGTCATAAATGAGTACATCAAGGCTGTTTTCATTTTTTCTTAGAAATTTTGTGAGATGAATGATGCAAGATACAATTCTATCAAGCAAATCAAATCAATTTGGAACTATGGTGAAAGATTTGATTTTGCCGTTGAAATCAATCAAACCATGCCATATGCAATGTACTGAACCATGCCATATGCAATGTACTGAGTCAGCGTAAGCTAAAAATAAAGGCCTTTTGGGTTTAAACAGAAACGCATTTTTTTGGCCAAGAACAGAAACGCATTTATTAATGTTTCTTTTGGTAATACATTCATTAATGTTTTTGATATACTTACATTAATGACATTAGTTGTTTTTTTTGGATTAGTGATAGAAATTACCTTTTCAATATAATCTATATTTTATAAGGTAATATGAGAGGAATTTTATTTCAACTTGTTTAAATGTGTTTTCTCAATTCCATTTCAAAAATGTCCACTCTATTATGTCATAGTAATGCTTTCATGCATGTTGTAAATTTTACTATTAGATTTGGGACTTAATAAAATTAGGATAGGTTACAAGGTTTTAAAAACTGCTTAAAATATGCTATTCTTACTAATGGGTCCACATTGGGTGCTTAAAAAAAGTTGCAGTGTCCCAGGTTTGTAGATGCCATGCACTGATTGATAATATTAAACATTGGTAATATTTGAGTTTGAATTAACTTTTATTTTTATTTAAAAAAATAAAAAAAATTATGGTCTAATTCCGGGTTTGTAAGCGTTTTTACCTAATATAATCCAAGCTAAAATTTGTTTTTTTTTTGTTGCCCACCCGGTTCACCAGAGCTTTGCTCCGACTACGTCCGGATCCGACCCACGTCGCGCACCTAGCAATGGTGGGTGAGTCTCCCAACGGTAAAAGCTAAAATTTGTTGTTCAAACAGTTTTTTTACCTATGTTTTTTACTCACTTACATTTAAGAGTTGGATTTGGGCTTCCCCAAAATAAGAATAGGCTCCAAGGTTTGAAGAAAATGCTCAAACAAATGTACATATTAACGTACTTGTTTGAAATACTTAACTTTCACTCAAAAGTATGTTGAATAGTATTTTCCACAAAAACAAAACAATCCCCTCCACATATTTACCTCGGCTTACGTAAAAGTACTTCTCTACCGCTTTCCCAAACGGATCCAATATGTGATCAGACTTCTTTTTGAATATTGTATTTTGACAAATCAAATTATAAGTGAAATATTCAAACTTGCAGTTGCAGGAGTAACAAATATTACTAAAATTGAACGACTGATCAATATTTTTGGACAAAGTGGTAAATAGATTTGCATTTTATTTTTATTTTTTATTTATAAAAATAAACATAAATGATTTCTTTCTTTTTTTTTTTGGTAAGAACATAAATGATTTCTGTTAGTGGAATAATGTTACATGAAAATAATTAACACAATTCTTAGTAAATTATACTAGGGTTAAGAGGCAATTTTACACTTGATGCATCCACCAAGTTGTAATGGGTGTTCAGAAGCTTTCCAAGGGGCAACGTTATTCTAAAAATGTAGAAAATGGTGTTATGTGACCCTTTTCTGACTGTCACTTACGTTGACAGTTAGCTTTGACCCAAAGTGCTCATGTGTAGTAGCATCATCTTTGTCTCTGTCTACCTCACGATCTTCTATTTCTCTCTCCTTCATTCAAGTTCTTCAACCGGATCTTCCAGTACTTCTCCTCCTGCTACTTCAATATTACAGAAAAATCGAGGGCATCAATACCAACTAGCTCTAAAACGCTGTCCAGCTCTACCTCAGGTCCTCCGTCTCCATCACCGATAATCGCCTCAGCCTCACCCTGGCTCTCAACTCCAGCGGCTTCACCTTCGGCCTCACCAACAATGACAGCATCGTTGACACCTTCTACGGCGTCAATGGGCTGAGGGACCACATGGTGACCCAGAGGTAGGCCTAGACCTCCTCGTGGCGGCCATTGCCTGAATAACCGGGGGTTGACGCTCAAAATCAAGAAGGATAAATATGTGATTCTGAATTCATACTTGGATCACATTATGGAGAAAGCGAATGAGATTAGGAGGAAGAATCAAGAATGGCTACTGTACACAAATCCAAGAGGTGGGTCCTCAGATTCCAGGGGTCATCCATGGGAATCGGTACCGTTCAAGCATCCCAGCACGTTTGATACTTTATCAACGGACCCAGAGATGGAGAAGGAGATCATGGAAGATCTGCAAGATTTTGCCAGTGGAAAGTGAAAAAGATTTTCCATCGGGATAATGATTATTAACATCACTCCACCTCTGACCTTCCCTGTAAAAAGCACCATTCTATTTCTTCTTGCTCTGACTCTGGAAAATGAAGAAGATTGAATGAAGGAGAGAGAAAGGGAAAATGATGAGCTGGACAGAGATAAGAATGATGCAGCTGCCACATCAGCACTTTGGGTCAAAGTTAACGGTCAACATAAGTTATTGTTAAAAAAGAGTAACATTACACCGTTTTCTTCACTGTTAGAATGATATTATCCAAAAAAGAAATTTTCAAACACTCAATATAATTCTGTGAATACTTCCAGGGCAAAATTGCATCTCAGCCCATTATGCTGTTTATAAATTATAGGCAAGGGTCATTCAACATTGTGCAATAATTCACAAAAAAATATTTTCTGGTTTAAATAGATTTGCAAATGAATTTGCCAAGAGATAGAAGAATAAGAAAAGGGAGAATCACAATTAAGTTCAAACAAGTGAAATAACATCTGATGAATTATAACAATTCATTAATAAACATCTTCGATTTGTCATTGATAAATCTACAGAACTTTTAAATATTTTTTCCTTATTTAAAACCTAATTATAATTCTCTTAGAAGGAAAAAAATGTGACCACTGGGAAGTTTCCCTATATTTGTAATAACCAATATTTTGTTCATCAGCCTCAGATTCATGGATTGGTAGCCACCGTGGAAGCGGGAGTGGGAGCTCCACCACTGGTAGGCCTGAAAGAACAAGCAGCCAAGAGCTACTCAACTAATTTGATTGGATAGATTAAGGGAATGAAATAATTATTTTTGGTGATATAAGAATTGAAATAAATTTTGTTGATGGAGCTCAATGACATTGTGTTATCCATACACGTTTAACCCTATCTAGTGGAATAAGATCACTTGTTTTAACAAAATGAAATAAATCAATTAATTTTAAAAAAAATGTGATTTGATCATTTTAAAGTACTCATATATAACATAAGATTATATATTGATTTATAAAAAAAGTTTAATTTGAAAAGAAATTAACAAGGAGAGTAGACTAGAGGAGGAGTCACTTACAGTCCAACAAACACTTTGAAAGAGTCATAGATTCCCCATTGTGCCCCTCTTAGGGTTCCAATCATAACTATACAAGAGGAAGGCCTCGAGTGAAAATACCCCACAGCCCCAAATTCTTCACAGCCTGCAACAAATCCACCAATCAAAATTCTCGGCCACAGCAATGAGCATCGATCATCAAGAATGTAGGTGAGTCCTGCTCTATCTGTTTTTAACTTTTAATCTACTAACTCTCATCAATCATATCTAAATTTAAGCACTTTAGCAATAGATAAATATTTTTGGACTTACATCACTAACAGTGGCTCCCTTGGCATTGTTGAGAAAAGAAACAAGGTTATCAGCAGGGTGAGAGACTAGTGCACAGAATATGCCAGCCACATATCCTCCTGCATAACTCACATCAAGCTGCACAACTTTGCTGCATTTCTCTTTAGGGGTAGGGATCATGTGTCTGTATATCATCTCCACAATATTCTCAAAAGAAGCAAACTTCATCATCGTATCTGAAAGCATTCAATGAATAGAATAAGTCCAAGCACTTGGGAAGCAAGGAAAAAAAAAGAGCTTGATTATAGAGGCTTGGTAGCATAGGATGCTACGTTATGCATTGATTGAGTAGTATAATATGCTTAATTCCTATTTCAATAGGTTGATTCTTCTACTTAAGTAGCTAGTTTTTAGAGTAAGGTTTCAACCCATTTAGGTACCTATCAGAGCTGTAAAGCTTAATAAAGATGGAAGAAACTCAACTTACATGGAATCTAACGCCCCCATAAAGGAACGATTCTCTTGTACAACCTACACATTGAAAAATGGATCAAAATAAGATTCTAACATGATACAAACTTGGTAGCATGGGATACTAAGTATCATATTGGCTAGTATGAAATGTTTGGTAGGGTTATTTAACTGGGTTGATTCTAGGATCTCAACAACTAGCTAGCTTTTAAGGAGGGTCCCCTAATCGTACCTCGGAAATGATAAGTGAAGGAGGAAAATGAAATGAAATATGATCATACCCAGGAACACCTTCAGCCCTAACAATCTTCGGGAGGCCATCGGCTAAGCCACGAGCAAAGCGACGCTGAGTTTGTATGCGAACCTTGACGGCTTCCATGGGGCAAAGGGCAACACCAGCAATCACCTCTGCTGAAGCTGAACCACCAAGGTATATCACTGTCTTGTACTTGGCTGCATACTCAGGCCCAGGAATGTCTGAGTAGTACTTCTTGAAGAACTCGTAAAATCCATACTTGCAAGCTCCTGCACTGTAACCCACCAAAGTTGGAGCCCAACCCTTAAAAAGACCCCTCGCGCCCTGCTCCCTCACATTAACACCAAATGCTGACATGGTGCTCTTATACTTTCCCGGATCGATCTAAAAATAACAAGGCCTATCAATATATATGTATACAAGGTTTTGCTTAGTGACCAGACAAAGTTATCAAAAGATGCAATCGACATACTTCGCGGCAAGGGAAGGCGTGAATATTAGCCTTATCAAGCATGCAATACAGGTTCTGGGTAGAAAACTAGAAATCTTATATCCATATATATACTAGATGGCTTTACAATGCAAGAATGATCCTAAAATTGGTAAAATACAACAGACGTACGCCTTAAATATCGTATCTAGTATTATTTGTTCGGGCACTTCATAAATTGTATACAAGATAGAAGCAGAGGAGTCAGAGCATAAATTGTATACTTCAGAAATTTTGAAGGTTTGTATGGAGTTAGTGGGTTTGGAGATTGAAGATGAAGGGCTTTTTAAAAGAAGGATCTCTTTGAGTTGGCGCGCTCTTATGAAAAACAGTTACTGCTGGGAGACGTAGTTGACTGTTGACCATTCCGTAGACTACCCGTCTCAATTATTTATTCTTTTTAGACACGATGCATATATGCAACAACACAAGGTGGGAAGGAAGGGGGCTGGTGCTCTGCGCCTGATCGAGGAGGCTTTGCTGGAGTTGAAGGCTAATGCCGCGTTAAATACGGAACCCAGCAGCATGCATGTCCGAAAATTCACAACCACAAATTATGACCAAGTCAATCGCCAACTGTAACACCCTGGCCTTGTAAAAATGAATAGGCTATCCAATTCAGAGTTTGAGTTCTTACATCGTCATTTGAAATTGTCCATCCAGATAAAATTTTAAGGAGTGAAGTGTTTTTATTTGTAACATAAACTCATAGAGTAATCAATTACAGCTTGAGTTCCTCATGTGCTTTTTCATCATGAATACACCTCATTCTTAAACAATTGTACTATCCATGTCTATCAAATAGAGGTTGATCACTACGAGCATGCATCTCCCTGGTAATGAGCAGACCCGTGAGACAAACCCTAATCAATTAATAGTCCTTCCACGGAAGAAAGAGAGGGCGGTGCTCGTGGTGATGGTGGGAGCCACCGGGGCTAGAAATTCCAGGCTCTCCATCGACCTCACGGCCATTTTTCCAGCACAAATCATCAACTCCGACAAAATGCGGGCCCACAAAGGCCTCGACATAGTCATCAACAAAATCACCGGGGAAGACCGACGAGGGGTTCCTCACCATTTGTGAGGAACAGAGAACCTCAACTCGGAGTTCAAAGCCTCCCACTTCCGTGACGCGGCCGGCTTTACTCGCCGTAGAGACAATCACGTCATGCGGACAGCCTCCTTCCGATCATCGTGGGTGGCTCCAACTCATACGTATACTGAGGCACTAATCGACGACGACGACGATTATAATTCCGATCAAGGCATGATTTTTTGCTCTAGGTTGAAGTGTCGTCAATGCCGGTGCTTGTGGCCATACGGGTAGATCAGATCTTGGAGAGTGTACTGGCAGATGAATAGAGTTCATGAGTTCGATCAGTATTTTTGAAACGAATCGTTTGTTAGGGAAGAAGGAATCAAGTAGAGGTTAATGGAAGAAGCGGTGAATGAAATGAAGAAAACGTGGACAAATTGGCACTAAAGCAGCAATGGAAGACTTGGAATAATATTACCTCGACCGGAATTTATGGTCGTCATCATCGATTAGTGCCTCAATATATACGAGCTTGATCCTCCCACGATGATCGGAATCTGTCCTCAAGCGGTAAATGTCTCTATGGCGGGTAAAGCAGCGTCACGGAAGTGGGAGGCTGTGAACTCCGGGTTAAGTTTCTCTGTTCCTCACAAATGGTAAGGAACCCCTCGTGGGTCTTCCCTGGTGATTTTGTTGGTGATTATGTCAAGGCCTTCATGGCCTGCATTTTGTCGGAGTTAATGATTTGTGCTGGAAAAGTGGCCGTGAGGTCGATGGAGAGCCTGGAATTTCTGGCCCCCCGGTGGCTAGCTCCCACCATGACCACCACCACCGTCGTCTCTTTCTTCCGTGGAAGGACTCTAATTGATTAAGGTTTGTCTCACAATATTTCCCGTCATTGCCACCGCCAGAAAAAAACCTACTAGCTAGCGAAGTACTAGTAAGGAAGCTAATACAATAACAAGGGAATGAGATATTTAAGAGAGAGAGAGTGTGTGTGTTTATAATCAAATATATATATATATTTTTGCTCGTGTGTGTCTAGGAGGAGGGTATAATTTTTTTTATATAAATGTAGGTTTGATTTTTTTTTAGTACATAGATTTTAGGCAGGGGGTTGGACTCACCTACAAACCAAGAACAGGGTGAAATCTTAAATGTAGGTTTGATGTTTGAACCCATAACTTCACATTTAAGAAAACTTTAAAGATGGTTGGTATTATTAAGTTAAAAAGCCTGGAGGAAAGACGAAAGAAGACTAATATACCGTGTCCGTTTAGCCTACGGTAAAGAAGTACTTTTACACAAGACGAGGTAAATATGTGGAGGAGATTATCTCGTTTTACGGAAAAATATTGTTGAACGTGCTTTGGGATATAAGTTAAGCGTTGCCAGATAAGCACATAATGTTTGTTTGGAAACACTTAACTCTCACCCAAAAGTATGTTCAACAACTTTTTTTCGCAAAACGAGATAACATCTTCTACATATTTACCTCATCTTGCATAAAAGTACTTCCCTACCTCTTTCCCAAACGGAACCATAATCTTTATAAGTGATGACAAAGGACTACTAAATTAATGGCCATTTAAAGGGTGGCTCAATTTCCACGTGTTTTCTAAGCAAATGACGCCGGAATTTCAGCTTTGTATTATAATTATTAACACTTTAAAAAAAGAAAGTCGTAAAGTAAAGGTAAAGACAAAGTGGTCCTCCTCCTAAAGGATGTGGTAGCTGTTATATAATCCATCTCTTCAACATGTGGATGCCAATTTACCAAACCGCGAGCACCCTTGATCATTAATCTAATGTGAATTAAAAGTAATGCATAACAGAAACATAAAAAATTATAAATTTAAAAGATAGGGTGAAATTAAATATTATTTTATGACTAACTGGACCCCATGTTTACATTATATATGTAGGATTTGAGAGAGTATTGTTTTTAAAGTTATATATGAATTTTTATATGCTTTAATTAAAATTACATTGTTTTAATCACGACTGTTTTTTGTTAGGCCCGGCTATTATTCTATGTGAGGAAATCATGTAGAAAACATTTTTATGTGTTAAATGTGGACACCTCCTTTAACAAGTTTCAAACATTAGTTCTAAATTGTAAAAGACTAGCATCTTTCTCGGATCTAATCCATGTTGGTGTAATGATTGGGTTAATCCTAAAATGGTTAAAAAAATTGGAAAATTTATTTAGTTGGTCCTATAATTTTTACTCAATTAGAATTCGATCTCTCTAATTTGACTCTGTGCAATTTAATCTCTACTCTCTATAATTTTAACTAAGTTGTAACAGTAATTAACCTTTGGCTCAATGTGTAATTTGATCTCTATAATTTTAACAATTTTATAATTTAATCCTTATAAATTGCAGTGAGTGAAAGTTTAAAAATTAAGTTATAGATTAACCAAAATTATTAGATTAAATTCATAGCGTCAAAGTGTAGGGAATGGATAACTATATATATATATATATAAGATTCATTTTTCCAACAAATTTTGTACCAGTTCTGCAGTAATTTAAGCATGACTGAAGAGCACAGAAAATTTAAGCAAGTTTGATGGAACTTGGTGGACTCTAGCTAGGCCCAGCAATGGCAAGTATTGCAGCAGTGGGAATCCTTGAAAATTCACAGTAGTAAAAGCGTATAAGCTTTTCCCCCACTACTAGTGAATTTATTCGGCTTCGTTTGGATAATCCGTTGGAAAAACGGACACAGATTCTGAAATAATTTATGTGAGAGGAAAAATGTCTCGGTAAGCGCACCCAATGACAAAACGGATAAAACAAACAGAGCTATATTCATTATTGTTTTCTTTCATGGCTACGCACAGAGAGGGAAGGGCTTAAAGTAAGAATAAGATAAAGGCTGCAAGAGAAGACTCATCAGAAGACCCCATAAAGAAGTTACCTCAAACTCCTCTTACCCACAACACGCATTTCCCAAGTCTCATGGTCCAAAGTTGTCGTTTGTGACATCCGCCCATAAAACATTCTTATAATATCCACATATATATAGAGAGAGAATCTTATAATAATAATAATACATGTCTACACGTTTTCTTGTTTACCAACAAGCCGTCCGTTGGTCTGTGATGGTAAGCGAACTCCTAGCAAGGAGGAGAATACAACTTCAAATTCTAGAAAGCCATTTATTAAAAGAGTCGAAAATATTTAAACTTTAAACTTCGAAAGGATTTAGTCTCAGGTCTAAAATAGCTTGAGAATACCCTTACAAATTACAATTGCCTTGTTTAGGAATTATTATATGAAGCATAAATGTACGTTCAACAGTTTTTTTCGTAAAACAAGATAATCTCTTTCATATATTTACGTCGATTTATGTAAAAATACTTCTCTACAATGTTCTCAAATTGATCCATTATGAGTGTGTTGCTGTCTGCCTCTGTGCCTTTCATCAATTCCACCCACAGGTGTGAGTGTGAACCAGCCACCCCACTCCTCTTTCTTTCCTTGTTCACTTTCTGGGCGTTCGGCTTTGGCGGTGGGTGGGAGTAAAATGTGTGCATGCAGTAATTTTGAATTCTTTTTTGGGGCAATAAAGGCATAAAAAAGATGTTCATGACAAATAAATCAGTGAGCCTAGTGCCCTTCATCATGCAATTGCCTTTCTCGTAAAGTTTATTTCATGTAGGGTAGGGACTCTTTTCTCTTTTGCCTTCCTTTTTTTTTTAAAAAAAAAAAAACAGCTCACTCTGTACTCTATACTATGTAACAGTACCCTGTGTGAATTTGTCTTTTACTCACACGTACTCTTCCTCCTGTCTGTCATCCTCTTGTAATATCTTTGCAAAAAAGTATCCATTTTTTTAATTGTAAAAAAAATTAACGGGATGTACCACGTTTAATTTACCATATTTATGTTCTCATTATTTAATACAAATGGCTATTGTCTTTATTAAGATGAATGAATTATTTTTAAAACATGAATAAATAAAGTTTCTTGTAATTAACTCATATGGATGGATTTGGTATGTAAATATAATCTGGAGGAGGTGACTGACTGACCGGTAATGGTAGGAGATGCCCATGCAAAGACACCGCGTGAGATTTTTGAGGGCCTCCTGGGGTCCACGTGCCTTCCGCCACCCTCCCACGTGACCTCCTTGTCTTAAGAAAATACAAATTTATATTTTAAGATTATTAAATTTTGTTTTTTAAAAAAAATGTGCTCCCAGCCCCTACGTGTCAGATAAAAAAGTAAATATAAATAGGTATTGAAAGATTATATTTTGAATAAATTTTATAAGTTTGAGTTATAGATTATGCAGAAATTTGACTTATAAATAAAAATTGTTAAATTTAATATGTAACATGCTTTTATTTAAGATCCCTCTTTATTTGAAAATTATGAATAATCTCTCCATTTTCTAATTCATTACTAAAGGTGGGGGCTACTTTCTTTTTCTTTTTCTTCCATATCAATTATCATCATTCATAATCATCGCTTCTAAAGCTCTTTATGAGAACAATTAATTATCAAGGCATTACACTCACGAGACAATATTAGACTCATTTAATCTTAAATACTTCTGTTCACTTTAATTTAATTATGGCCTTGGAGACAAACTGACCAGCCGCTTTCATTTTGGCTCAAAATTATACTGAACCCATTTAAATAACCATTAGATGATGACTTTTATCCATAATACATTTTAAAAAATGAAAATTTGTTTCGATAAACGTGATTTTTAAAAGAAAATAAATTTCGTTAATAACACATTATTTTATATAGCGTTATAAAATTAGGGGAAAAATAAAATGGTAAAGTGGTTAGAATATCATCGGTCGCGATTTATAATTTTCATGCCTACATCACGATTTGGAATATTACAGATCAGGTATTGAAATGTTAACGTCGGAACTTAAAATATCATGGCACATAAGGAGCTTTTTTCTCCTTCTATCCAGAATACATTTTAATTCAAAATACATTCCTTTTTCTAAAATGCAATTCTGACCCCTTACACAGATTGCCAAACATGCTCATTGTCAAGCCGGTTTATGTTAGCGATAAAAAATTATTTTTATGTAAGTTGATATAAAACTTCATTCACATACTTGTATTGTAAACCGTAAATTACATTGAAAAAATAGATCCACTGTAAATCCAAACTGGCACAATCCTTTTGCTTTCATTTGGATTCCATTCTTTCCTACTCATTGAAAGAACAAAGTATTTAGTTGAAAGGCACAACTCGTAGAGACAACTAGTCGAGAACTCATCAAAATCTCAACCACCAATAGCTAAAGAGAACATAAGAGAGAGCCACTATGTAAAAAGTCCGAAGCTTTGGCTTTTGTTTATATCAATGAATGTATCTGAAAAGAAAAAGAAAAAAAATAAAAAAAGAACTTCATTATATATCCCAGATCATGCTCTAATTCGTTAAACAAATAAGATTCTTCTTGCAAAAGACAAGCAGAAAAGAAAAATCAAAAGAAGAATCCACCCAAATATTCTCCCCGTAATTTTCTAACAGGTCATTAGTGATCTCTTTGAATTGTATATATCTTCATATAGACAGATACTGTGTGTCAGCTTCTCTGGAAAAAGGGACAGAATCTATTCATTTACTTTAAATAATACAAATGGACATCACAGGGGTAGGATTTCTCCGTCTTCCCTGGAATCTCCATCATGAAAACTGCAGTAGTTTAACTACTTATCTCAGCCATAAGAATAGTACTTAGTTACAGAAAGAATATACATACATACATACATATATACATATGTGTGTGTGAATTTAACACATTTTATGGTTGTCTATCTCTGAAAAGCCAGGTTACATGGAAAAAGAGACTGTCCTGTAACTAAGCACGCTCAAAAAGACTGAAGAAATTTCATAGGCACAGAAAGAACGGTGAGGAGAAATGGAGAATATTTATCATCATACAAATTGTGCCAGACACTCCAAAAAAACAAATGAATTGCATCCTTTTGTGAATCTTTTGATTATATTTTTTATTTAAATCTGCATGCATTCTTCTTTCAATACGTAAAATCAACTCATGACTTGGTGCGTATGTCCATATTATATTGAAACTGAAATTTCACTTCCACCTTCACGTATAAGTTACGGATATCACAAAGTTTTTGTTAGGTTAATATTATACTAAAAGTGTTTAAAAAAGCAATTTTACATTAGTTGTTTAAAAATTGATATTGACTAATCAACCATTAAAAATTTTAATGGTCAAAGTACTATTACTTCTTTTTTTTAAGCACTTCTGATGATGATGTTGATATAACAAAAACTTTCGAGTACGTACCATTCTTTTGGTAAAAACTAAAAACCTTTAACCCAAAATTGAAAGTTAGCTCTTTATACATTTCATCTATAAATTTTAACGTTCATTACACATTTGGTTTCCTTTGCTTGAGTATATCTTGCACGCCTGATTAGTGTGTTTGTTTGAGAACACAGTAGAGAAATATTTTTACGTAAATTAAAGTAAATATATGGAGAATATTATCTCGTTTTACAGAAAAATACTGTTTAACGTGTTTTTAGGAGTAATTAAGCTTTTTTTAAATAAGCATAGTGTTTTGAATTATTAACCTCTGTTGAGTAGTGCCTACTTTCTACACAACTATGGGCTTATTTGGTAAGTCCGTTGGAGAACAGATATAGATTCTGACGTAAATATGTGAAAGAAGTTTTGTTTCGGTAAGCGCATAAATAGCTTTTGGATGCCCAACCGAGCTATCGAAACAAGCCTTTTATTCCATGGTTTCGTTATAATGATTAAAAACGCAATATGAATCACACGTTCCTATATTAAACAGATTACATTATGATTAACTCAATTCAATTAAAATAAATAATAAAAAGTTTTACTTCATTTATTCTATCTTTTCTGTTAAACCTTCAAGAGAGGCCTATATGCTGCTGAATCAGCTTCGTCAATATTCATCAGACCACAAATCTTTATGAATTTCCTTTTTGATGCAGAAGGAAGTAGCTCAGTGTGGTGGTGATGGCGTCTCTCGCATCTCTTTCATCGCCATTTTCAGTCCCTGCAACAAAAAAGCCAAAACAGCAATGATAATCAGATTAAGAAGAGAGAGAGAGAGACTCTGGTCTACCACGTGGCCCCCTCCTTAAAGACTCCCTCTCCCTCCCTCCCTCTATTCTATTTCAGACATTCTTTAAATTCACCATCCACCCTTCTTCGCTTGTTGTTTCCTGCTCAACAACGCTGCTTCGCCCTCTTCTTCCTATTTGTGACCTCATGAACTTGCTGATATGGTGGAAATGGAGGGCCTTGGCCATGGCTATCCTTCAGATGGGTATTTGCTTGGACGCTTATTCTCTTTCTTCGCTTGGAGATGCAGTTCTCAGGCTTCCTGGCCAGCCCCAAGTTCGCTTTCAACAGTTCTCAGGATACGTTGAAGTAGACGATAAGAGTGAGAAGGCTCTGTTCTACTATTTTGTTGAATCGGACACTGATCCTGCTTCCAAGCCTCTGGTTCTCTGGCTCAATGGAGGTCAGAAATCTCCCTCCCTACCTCTCTCTTCGATGGTTTTGCTGCAGTGCTTGAAAATTTTGGGCTCATCGTTTTCATTTGGAGATTCTGCAAACGTATTGGCTTGTCCACGGTTTTTATGCAGGGCCTGGTTGTTCTTCTTTGGGAGTGGGTGCATTCTCTGAAAACGGGCCTTTCAGACCAAATGGGGAAGTTCTAATTGAAAACAAGTATAGTTGGAATAAAGGTAATTTGATAAATCCACAAGTCTGGCCAGAATGAATTGGTTTGTTAGCAGATAATATTTTAGTTTTTCTTGATCTTGCAGAAGCAAACGTGCTGTATCTGGAGACACCAATTGGAGTTGGGTTCTCTTATGCCAAAGGAAGCTCCTCACATTTGACAGTAAACGACGAGGCAACAGGTGTCTTCAACTAGTTTCAATGACTTTAGATAGCTCCTTTAAACCCTATTACTGTGGGTAAAGTCATGTACAATATGTCTGCTTCTTAGGCTTTAGGGAAAAAAAAGTTGAGACAAATCAGTGGTATTGCTGAAATGCCATACCAACTTTTTTTATGGTTCTTTTTCATGATCAATTTTCATCTTTCACTCCCCCATGGTAGGCATTAGAATCAATGGATACGTGTGCGATTATGCTTCTGATTGTGGCATTTTACGGTTAAGATGGCTGTCGTTGAATAGTCAAAGAGTCATTATATGTCTTCTGAAGTAGTATTCTTGTATTTCTTAAGCCAGGGATAACCTTGTTTTCCTAACACGCTGGTTCAACAAATTCCCCCACTACAGGCACAGAGACTTGTATCTGACAGGGGAAAGTTATGCAGGTACCTGTTGAGTTGAGTCATCCCTACCAATCATTTCTTCATTTTCTTGGATTCAAACTCTAAAGGCAGGGTACTGTGATCATCATTATTTTTTTCTCACATTTTTTACCTCATTCATACCAGGGCATTATGTTCCTCAACTTGCAAAGCTCATGATTGAAATGAACAAAAAGGAGAAGATATTCATTCTTAAAGGCGTAGCCGTGAGTGGTCTTAGTTATTCTTGGGTGAAATGAAGCCAATTAATACTCTCTTGCATTTTACCTAAGGCCTTAATGATGTCATGTATTGTATTGCAGCTGGGTAATCCACTTCTAGAATATGCCATCGACTTCAATTCGAGGGCCGAGTTCTTCTGGTCTCATGGATTGATATCAGATTCAACGTACAAAATGTTCACCAATGTGTGCAATTATTCTCGGTACGTTAGTGAATACTA
>JANTPZ010099540.1:0-21446 GCA_025593235.1 Vachellia pachyceras
TTTATTTATAAGTCATTTCAATATATTTTACATATACCAATTAAAATTTTAAATTGCATTAACTATACCTCAAAATTCAACAACTTTACAACTTCATCCCTTGTTAATAAACATTATATTTATACCCTTGAGAATAAAGTCAACATAAATAATAAATAAAGGGTAAAATTATACATCTACATAAAAAAATTAATTAAGTACCCTATAAATAAGATCAAAAATACATTCTCTCTACCTTATAAATAGGATAGAAAATTATGTAGGCATATATTGCTTGAAAAAATTATATAATATAAAAATTTATAATGACTTGTAACTTGGACTTAAAAACAATCGTTCAGAATGTGACGTACATTTATAATTAAAAGAATGCAGATTAGTAAAAAATTTATATTATAATTATTATACGCACATATTTGAAATTAGCTGCAATAATAAGAATATTAAATGCAAGTACAAAAGTTTTACAATTTTTTAACTAATTAGTCATTATTACGGGACGCTGCGGCTGATGTGAAGAATGGCTGACACTTGAGAAGATAGAAAATCAACCGAAAATATTATCACCCGTCCAATTTAAATGAAGAGAGAAAATAGAAAGTAAAAAAAATGAATAAATGGTGGAATAAATAAAACATATCAAGTATAGTATCAAACTAACTATGATAATGATAAAATTATACTAACACTAATATCATTAAATAATTTAAAATCAAATTATTTGTTAAAGATATGTTTTGATGTTATTATATTTCAAAATAAAATAATTTAAATAAAAATATATCATATTATTTTTAAAGTTGCAAGGTTTTAGTAAGTAACTAAAAATAAATTAGATATTAGATTATATATTAAAACTTATTTTTTTTAAAAAGAAAGTTATAATCAGAATTTATAAAAGTTAGATGTTAAACTTGATTACTTAAAATGAAAAAAATAATAAATAGCATTTAGATAGATAAAGAAAAAGAGTTTTCTTTTCATTCCTTCCAATTTAGTGTTCTTTTTTATTTTCTTCAAGCCATTTTAAAAAAAAAAGCATTAAAGTATACATTTGATCCTTAAAATTTACATAAGATTTCAGTTTAATCCATTAAATTTAAAAACTACACTTTTAATCCTTTATTCTTAACGTTGTTAATTTTACTTAACAGAAATTAATAAATCAGCAAATTTAAACAGTGTTTTTGTGATTAAATACTAATAAAATATGGTTAAATTTTGAAATATAAATATAAATATATTAAATAATAAATATTTAAGTATATTTTAACATCATTTAATTGTATAATGAAAATTGAATTAGCATATTTCATTAAGTAAAACTAAAAGTGTTAACATTAAAAATCTAAAATTGTACTTTTTAAATTTAAAGAATCAAACTAAAATAAAATATAAATTTAAATAATTAAATGCATGTTTGAACTAAAAAAATTATACTATTTAATCACGGGTGTTTCCAGGTGGTTAGTAAATTATGAAACTAATTAAAATGGTCCCACCTTCTTAATTGAGACCCTTGTCATACCAACCATCGATTATGCTTCGCGTGGGGACCACCTTATCGTATCGTAGAATAAAAACATCAAAGACGTACCACGCTATTCACCTTCCCTCTGAAGAAGGATTGAAGGAATTAGAGAGGAAGCGAATAATGGAAAGCAAGGGCGGAAATGGAAAGGTGGTGTGTGTGACTGGTGCTTCTGGCTTTTTTGCTTCATGGCTGGTCAAGCTTCTTCTTCTTCGTGGTTACACTGTCAATGGCACTGTTCGTGACCCGAGTGAGTTTTTTTTTTTTAATTTTTATTTTTGCTGAAACACCCCATCTGTCGAGACAAATTTGTCTTTGTGATGTTTATTCAGATCAAGTTGTGAATTCAGAAATAACTTTGGAAATTACAAGTAGTACTCTTTGAATCCTTTGAGAGGAGCTTTACTTTTTAACTTCCATTTTCTCATGAAGCAATTCTCTCGCTCTCTCTCTCTCTCTATATATATTATTTTGTCTGTGTTTGTTACTCTCCACAGATGATTCAGGAAAGATAGAACACTTGCTGAAGCTGGAAGGAGCAAAGGAGAGATTGCATCTGATAAAAGCAAATCTGTTGGAAGAAGGTTCTTTTGATTCTGCTGTTGAAGGCTGTGAGGGTGTCTTTCACACTGCGTCCCCTGTAGCTCTTGATGTCAAAGATCCTCAGGTAATTCATATACATACATATAATCCTAAAGAATCATTAATTAAAAATATTCACCCAACACTAAATCCTTATTTTGAGAACAGTGCTTTGATATATTTCTGCAATCTATGCAGAAACAGTAGTTTCAATAATTAACATTCACTATTGGTCTTTGTTATAATTATTACATATATTGCTCCTCTTGTCCTATGTACAAAGAGATTTTTTTTTCCACTGTTCTTTAGACTTTTTAGACTAACGTTTACAAAAGTAACTTTAATGGCAATTGACTTTTGCAAACTAAATTTAGGGTAATAATAAATGAATACGTGCCATCTGTATGTTGGTATTCTTTTTTAAGAAATTCAGTTTAACATAAAATTCTATCAATGATATATTGAATAATTAATTTCAAAATGTTTAAATTTAAAAAAAAAGTCAAATAGAAAAAATTATCTAATCTTCAACATGATTTTTGACCCACAAGTCATATCTACCATAATTTTAAGCCTAAACTCACTTTTTGAGTTGTTGAGAAATTTAGTCTAGAGTGCAAAAGCCATCCTAAAACATGCCCTAAATATAAATCATCTCATTAAATTTATTATATATATAAATGTATATTTTTACATCTAATTTACTGTTATTTATATAGACCATTATCTTCTTGGATTTCTCTTTAAAATAAATATGTAAAATATATATTAATTAAATATAGGTAAAGTTAGGAAGTTATTAAATTTTAAGATATAAATTTGACGAGTTTTATAGTGTTTCTTGTTTCTGATGAAAAAATTATTAAAAATGCCCTATAAAAAAGACCAGTTGAATGCTTGCTAATTTGTTCTTTAAGTAGTAGTTAGATGTAATAAGTGAAGTTCTTTTCTTAGCTATATATTTAGCTCTGTAAATTTTTATTGGCTTATGACTTGGGTTTATGATTTGAATAATATATGCAATCACTCAACAAATTTGCATTCGTAATTTGTAGCTTCTAAAAGGTCCTTTGATTTCAGACAGAATTGATTGAGCCAGCAGTGAATGGAACTCTGAATGTTCTTAAATCATGTGCAAATTCGCCATCTCTGAAACGAGTTGTTATAACTTCTTCCATAGCTACGATGTTATTTAATGGAAAACCTATGACTCCTGAAGTTGTAGTTGATGAAACATGGTTTTCAAAGCTAGAATTTTGTAATGAACGTGAGGTATGTGTATATACTATTATGTTGGTTTTAACTACTTTGAATATAATTATCTCTAATCGAAGGATACTTATAATCAACTTTGAATTGTCACTCAAAGAAATATGATCATATTTAGTCTCCAATAATTTCTTGAACAGTATCACCTCTAATAAAAACATACTTGTGTAGCGGAAAAATGTACATAGAGTTGGGTTGACAAGACTACAATGCCTAAACAAGATCATATTTGTACGAATCACAAACAGATATAAAATTACATTGTTTTATGATTACAAAATGCTAGAATGTTTCCATCCCCTCATGTACACTAAACATTTTCTACTGGGCTATTATGCAAATGTGATCTCTTTCACCGTCCAAATTAGGCAAATATATATAAAATGATTGCGTGAACTGTATCCTCAAAAGTCATTTTTTATGTTTCTTTTGGCCAACAATAAAGATTTGTATCAATAATGTGAAGCAAGAGAATATAAGACCCACATATCCTCTTTTGATCTTCTGATCACATTAAACATTCTGAGTTATGTGTACTTGTGTTTGGGGTGTTTGTGTGTGTGTGTGTTTGTGTAAAGTAGTGAAAAGAAGACATCTGTGTGAAAAAAAAACTGTTTAAAAATTTTATTGATCAGAAATGCTAAATTGGAATAATGTTATTTTTTTTTCTTTCAATGTATAAAAATGGATCAAGTTCTTTTGACCTATAAAATTTCTAAACAGGAAGTTTCATCAATTTTTCTATAAAAATCACATTATTTAAGCTTCAAAACTTCAATTCAATTATAGTTATGTTCAAAAAAGGTTTGCTAAAGAAATCGATTTGAACAATTATAAATATGATAATGTTTGTTTTAAATGATTAGAAATGGTTCGTGAAACTTACATGGTTGAATTGTGATTGAAATTCACACACACAAACAGAGCTATTCAAATCAATATCTGCAATTAATTTTTAGCAAAATTTTGTGGAGCCTAATCTATCATCAACTGAATATTTTGAGACCTAACTATGACATAACATTGTACAACATTATTCTTCGTTTCATGTTCATTTATATTCTTATTCTTTCAGAACTGGTCGGGTTATGTTCATTCCAAGGTTTTGGCAGAAGAAGCTGCTTGGAAATTTGCAAAAGAAAACAACATTGATATGGTTATTATCAATCCAGCAACGGTCATAGGACCTCTCTTGCAACCAACCCTTAACACAAGTTCCTCTGCAATTCTAATTCTATTCAATGGTAATTAGATTATATATTTTATTTGTCTTTCTATCAAAAATAGTTTAACATAATTTGATAGAACGTACTACAGGGCTAGATATTTTTAATTCATTTTTCAAATAGTGGGACTATATACTCTAATATTTTGTTGCTTGTTTTAATGATACCACAGGAGCAAAAACATTTCCGAATTTTTCTATAGGATGGGTTCATGTAGAAGATACAGTAAATGCTCATATTAAGGCGTTTGAAATTCCTTCGGCTTGTGGAAGATATTGTTTGGTTGAGTCTGTCAAACACTACTCAGAAATTGTAAAGATTTTGTCTGATATGTACCCAACATTACAACTTCCCGATAGGTAAGCTCAATTGTCTTTTATAATTTTGTTTACGAATTTATATATATTAAAAAATATCTTGGTTTATCCCCCCCACCAAAAAAAACTTTTTGTCACATAATCTCTTTAGTTCCTTGAATGTTAAAAATAAATAAATCATTTATCACTCTTTTGTGCTTTAATTATTGTCTCCACTCTGTATGATTAGGGTGTATTAGGTAAATATGTTATATTAACTAACTTAACTAACAACCTTAATCCAATCAAATTAGGTAAATGTATCATACATTTAGGATAGAAGGGATATTAGATTATATGTTATATTTGAGGACACGTTTTAATATTTTATAATCATTAACTGGTTTGGTTGAATTTTTTACTTTATATAAAAAAATTTAATTTATTCATATTAAAAAATTAAGAGGGAGGAGGGAGTATATTGTATGTTAGGACAATACAATTTGGCAATAGTAGCATAGTCTCCGCTCTATTTGGTACATAGAATCCAATCACAAGCTATGTACGTAGAACTACTTTTCAATGGGTTTTTCTTTATTTTGAAATATAATGTAAATTTCATGGAATATCTACTTAGTCTTGGTCATGGGCCATGGCTTCTTTCTTATAAATTGAGCAAGACATGTTTTATTGTGTATTACATGAAGTTGGAAGGACTAGTAATTAAGTTTAATTGGCCATGTATTTATCAAGTTCAAGCTTTTGTTTATGATTACCATTTGTTAGTTCCATTTATTTTCAGATGTGCAGATGATGATAAACCCTTCATGCCAACCTTCCAAGTTTCCCAAGAAAAGGCAAAGACGTTGGGAATTGATGAATTTATTCCATTTGAAGTGGGCCTTAAAGAGACAGTGGAAAGCTTCAGAGAAAAGAAATTTGTCAACTTTTAAGTTGTAGTATATTTCACATGGAAAAAATGTCGAGGATTTCCCCTCAGAAAACTGTTGAGGAGATCAATGAAGAAGTAACTTTAATTGACAATATTAATTATATGTTAAGAAATAATTGAGAAAAAGTCTCCCATTGAAATTTCATTGGTAAGAAGCATGGTAAATTTGAATACACACCTGCAAATTTTGTAGACATAGTGTACCAATACTTTGATCCAGGCTTGGCTTTTTAGAAGTGCGTTTACATAACTTGGAATATAGCCCTTTTCAAATATTTCATCTATTTTTTAATTTGTAACGTATATTTCAAGTCATCTATTTGAATTGGCTATGAATCAATATATAGCCGTGTTTTGATGAAGTTGTTGTCTCTGGCTTCATAAAGTCAATCTCTAATGTAACAATGTAAACCATGTTGGTGAATTCATTGTCGATATGAATAATTGGAACGAAACAGTTTATAATTTTGGTTGAGTGATCTCTAATAATTTATGTTTTTTTATCTTATTTTTGTTAGAGAAAATGATAGAAACAAACTCTCTCAATAAGGATATAAAGATGTATCTTATTATTAATAATTTAGTTAAATATATTGTATTTGATAGAATACAATAACATCATGTGATTGATATAAAACATCATGTTTCGTTGTTGTTATTGTACTCTTTTAGTATTTAATGCAGGATCTAATTGAAGAGTTGATCTTGATCATAAATATAAAACACATTTTTTATATTTATTATTTTTTCCTAAGTTATTGGTATTGATATTCCCTTACAAAATGGGGAGGGAATTGAGAAAAATGTTTAGGGCGTTTTAGAAAATATATATCATAAGCTAATTTAACTAACTTGATTGATATAATAAAATTAGTTAGTTAAATAAGTCTTAAGTTACAGACGAAAGGAGTATTTTTTGTTCTTTTTTCTTAAAATTGTTTACTTAAAGAGTCAAGAAACAATCCATAACTTCCACCATCACCAATGGACATTTAATTTCCTTCTTTATCTTGCACTTTAATTATCTATCCTAAGCATAGCAATTTAAGGACGAACGGACCTGTAATACTTGGTTTTGTTTGAAGTACACAATTAATCTGCTAAATTTACATTAACTTTTAGTTTAATATATTAATTTTATAAAGTATATGGGCCTGTTTGGTAAACATGAGCTTATTTTCATAAGCACGTTTAACAGTGCTTTTCTGCAAAACGAGACAATCTCCTCCACATATTTGCCTCGGCTTATGTGAATAAGCACTTATAAGTGGTTTATGGCAATTTGCCAAACGGATATTTAGTCTCTTAATTTTTAATGCTGTTAATTTTATAAGCAAAGAATGTCAACTCAACAAGTTTAAGTGATAGCTCTATGATTAGATCATGCCAACAAAGTATGAATAAAATTTAATTACCTTCATATATATAAATGGGCACAACAATTAAAAACTCATATTTGATTTTAATCTGAAAAATGATCCACAATAATAGGACTCATCAACTAAATTCCAACATCAAAAAAATTTATTTTGGCCCCAAAACATCAAATCTTATTAATTAACACTAAGACCCAAAAATTTCAAAATCAAATTAAGGGATAACCAATCCAACAAGCCGAACAGATAACCCAATCATTCAACATTTATGACCTCAGCTGTTTAATTTTCATTTCATAATTGATTTTCCCTCTCACTCTCTTACGCAAACACATAAATGATTTTCATTTCATTTTATTTGATATTTACCCCACGACGTCGCCACCTGGAAAGCGGAATTACCAAAGGGGCTTGCTTGAAAAACACATCCACTTTACTTTAAAGAAAGTTATTTTAGTTATTCAATTCTAATTGTTCATAAAATAGAATGGGCATATGTATATCTTATCTTGAGGTGATCAATCCATTATAAGGAAATCTAAATGGTTAAGTGAAACTCGCAATGAACATCGTTTTATTATAACATGGTTTTGGAAGTCCATTGTTTAGATGACATAATTTTTTTTCTCAACATAAAACACACACGAGTCACTTTAAAAATTATTTCAGTTATACAATTCTAGTGATTCACAAAATGTATCAGATATATACATGGCTTAACGAAACTCATAAGCACAATTATATCTTGAGGTATACAATCTGTTAAAAGAAAATTTGAATGGTTTGATGAAACTCGCAAGCACATTGATTTTCTATAATTATATGGTTTTGGCAGTCCATTGTTTTGATGGCATATTTTTTCTCAAAACGCCAATGTACAACAAAATGCAACTGTTGAATTCTAACGGTTCACAAAATACAACAAACATCTATATATAGTATCTCAGGTCAAATGTTTGTTGTAAGGAAATTTAGTGGTTTAATGAAACTTCTGGTGCACATTGTTTTACTCAAACATAGTTCTAATAGTTTATTGCTTTTATCTCAATTCTCAAGCGTGTTCATGAGGAGGACGAAGGTGGTATATCTGAGACGTGGATGTGAATTCGTGGATGAAAAATTTGAGTCTTCATCTTCCATGTTTGGGTTTCAACGAAGAAATGGAAGGCAAGGGGGTGTTCCGTCAAAACCATATGATTTTTTTTAACAAGAAATACGCAAGAGAGAGAGAGAGAGAGAGAGAGAGTGCTCGATCAAAGTGTAAAGATGATAAAAAGCAAAAAAAAAAAAAAATAGTGCGACAAGATTTTGTTAGATAAAATTATATCAAGTTATTTATATTCATTAGATCAAGTTTTCCAATCACATTTGTTATCATACTATTGGTAATTATTAAAATGCGTATGTATATTTGTAAATTCACTTATAAACACTTGTAAATTTATCATTAGCTCTTATAATGTAAATTATTATTTGTAAATTATTATATAGACATTTATTATTTTCCTCATGTATGAATAGGAATCAATGTTAAACTTATCTTATCCCTAGGAATTCATGTGGGTATTGTTCATTGAGGGCTCTATAAAGTCCATTTTATGAAAATGTATGAGAGATTAAAAAGAATACAGATCAATGTAAGGAGGGAAGAGGATGAATTTTCACCTACAGGATGATTAAGACAAGGAGGTCCCCCATCACCATACTTGTTTGTGCTATGTATGGAAAAATTATCACACTTGATAGCTGATAGTGTTCGTAGAGAAGGGCGGAAACCTTTGCGAACGGGGAGGAGAGATAATGTAGTATCACATTTACTCTTTGCAGATGATTTGCAAATCTTCTGTGAAGCAACCATAGAACAAACCTATACAATTATGGAGGTTTTGGAGGAATTTGGAAGAATCTCGGGATAGAAGATTAATGTACAAGAAATAGGTATATATTTTTCAAAAAAGATTGATAAAGCTATGCAGAGACAGATCTGTGATTTGACAGGTTTTAAGAAAATGGAAGATTTGGGAAGGTATTTAAGAGTAAATGTAACGAAGGGAAAAAATACAAGAGGAAAATTCTAGTACTTAATTGATAAAATGTAGGATAAACTGAGTGGATGGAAGAAACAGTCTCTATCTCTAGCTAGAAGGCTAACTTTGGTACAATCAGTTTCAAATCAAATGGCTATTTTTAATATGCAACACTCTCACATACCAATTGGGGTTAGAAAGCGGATGGAAAAAATTCAGAGGGATTTTTTTATGGAATAGTAAGGATGAAAAAAAAGGAAAATGCATGCGATTAGTTGGGAGATGTTGTGCACAGCAAAAGATAGGGGAGGTTATGGTATGAAACACGTGGGTTTAATGAATGACGCTCTATTAGGAAGGATAGGACGGAATATGTTGGCCAAACCAAAAAGTTTGTGCTCCTGGCTGGGTACTAAAAGGAAAATATGAAAGAAAAAAGAACTTGAATGAGGAGTGTGCAGTGAAGGAATCAGACTCAGAAATATGGAAGAATGTTGCAAGAATATAGCCTTTTATTAAAGGAACACAATGGGAGGTGGGTGATGGAAAAATGGTGAAGTTTTTGAAAGATAAGTGGATAAGCAATGATAAAAAGTTGCATGAAAGCTGTGACTCTAAGCCGGAGGAGGGGTTATTAAACTGTACTGTAAGTGAAATGATAAATGAAAGTGGTGAATTGGATCTTCAGAAATTAAGAAGATGGATTTCCTAGAAAGAATGCAGGCTTATAACTGCGATACAACTGCCAAGAGAAGAATTTGGTGAGGACAAAATTAAATAGGGTGCCAAATTAGATAGCGAATATGTTATTTCATAGATGTATCATAACCTTGAGGGGGAACAAGGGCAGGTGGATGGGCTATGGATAAAGATATGGAAGTGGAAAGGTCCTAGAAGAATACAGATATTGATGTGGATAGCAGCACATGCAAGACTCTTGATATCAGAAAGAAGGAGTAAAATAATAGGGGGATCAGAGCCATGTTATAAATGTGTAGATAAGAAAGAGAATTTAATGCATGTATTAAGGGACTGTGAGGTGGCATGAAATGTATGGAAGGAACTAGGGAGAAAACTAGAGAGACAGATTTTTATTTGATGCAGGATCAAGATTGGTTTAGGTGGAATTTAAGTCAACATGATGAAAAATGGATTGAATTATTTGGAGTGATGTGCTGGCAGATGTAATAAAATTGGCATGAAATGTATGGAAGGAACTAGGGAGAAAACTAGAGAGACAGATTTTTATTTGATGCAAGATCAAGATTGGTTTAGGTGGAATTTAAGTCAACATGATGAAAAATGGAGTGAATTGTTTGGAGTGATGTGTTGGAAGCTGTGGAATTTGCATAATAAAATTCTATTTGAAGAAGACTATAATATTCCTAATGAATCAAAACCCATCGTTGAGGAATATGCAAAGAAAATAAAATTGGTAAATAATGAATACGACAATATGAATATGAGGAAGCAAGTGAAGAGCATGAGTTGGGAAATGGATGAAGTTGAACTCAGATGGAGCATCAAAAGGACCAGCTGGACCTGCAAGATGTGGAGGCCTCGTGCTCGCCTGTGATGGCTGAAATTTGGGGGGTTATTACATGTTTGTATCTAGCTATAAATTTGAAAAATAAAAAACTTGAACGTAGAACGTGATTCATTAACTGTAGCTGTTAGATTAGAGAAACTTAGAGAGGGTGAAAAACCTGAGTCAAGCCTATTAAAACTTGTGAAAAATTATACATGTGTAACTTTGAGCAGGTGAGATTCCAACATGTATATAGAGAGGGAAATCATTTTGCAGATTGCATGGCAAATATTAGCCTTCAGCATAATGATATGGTGGTGGTAGTCTTTTATGATTCACCACCTCGAGAGGTGAGGTTTCACTTGTACAATGATTATGTGGGATGCGCTTTTCCCCGTTTAGTTTTGATAGATTGATATAACAGGCATATTACCCTAAATTTTTCCAAAAAAGAATACATATTCTTTATTTATCACTAAGTAGAGATTAGTTGTTAAAATTAGAATTTATGAATTTTTATATACAGTGGATATAAGCAATTTGACCCAAGTTTTCTGATTTTTTTTATAAAGCAATAACGGATTACTCTTTCATGGATGGTGAGAAGTTCTTTTAAAGGTCTTTTACTCACTTTAGTCTTTGACTCTAGTCGTTCATGGATGCGACCAATAGAAAAACAACTGGTGCCATGGAAAAGCAACTTCTATTCCAATTCTATCCCTCCTTTTTTTTAACATTTATCTTCTCAAATTTTTTGTCCTTTAACCAAGAAACAAAATAAATTAAAGTGATGAAATAGAAAGAACTTGTGCCATTTCAGCAGCAAAAATGATTAAGAAAGTAAATTATTTAGAAACTTAACTTTTTAATTTTTTGGGTTGGGTGGGGCCCAAATTCTTTTTCTCTTAACAAAACCATTAAATACGATATGTATAATAATGTTGAAATTATATGAGAGAGAATAAAATTTATTAACTTAAGATAAAATTTTATCAATAATAAAGTTTTATTAAACATGTAATTTTTTTTAAAAAAATTTGTTCCATTCCTATACCTTGAACTTATTTTTCATAAAACCTAACGTATCAATCATAGTTTCTTTTTCAAATAAACTATATGAAATAATATATACTATATGTTAAAACTATAAAGATTAAGTTTCACCAAATCAAAATTTAATGACTGAATTATAAAAGCAACAAAAGATTAATTTTCCTTTTCTACTAATCAGACTTCAGATTACATAGCTCTCCAAACAACAAATAAAAAGGATTTTAACTTTGACACGCAAAGAGATAATGGAATGAAAAAAGGCCATTATTACACGCAACAAACGACTACTGAATCTTCCTCGTCAAAGTTGATAAGATATTGTGGGATATATGGAAGCCTCACACACTAATAATTGCAAGCGAGAAGCAAATATAGATGACATGGAAACAGGGAGGGCGGTATGTGTTACTGGTGCTTCTGGCTTCATAGCTTCATGGCTCGTCAAGTTTCTTCTTCTTCGTGGCTACACTGTCCGAGGCACCGTTCTTGATCCAAGTGAGTTACTTTTCTTATCCTTTGGTTACCTATCTTCGCCCACCTTCTTCAAACTATTCCCTCCGCCGATCCTAAATATAAGCCCTGTTTAGACTGGAATTATATGATAATTTCTTGCAACCATCACAAATTTTGCAGATGATTCAAGCGAGGTAGAGCACTTGGTGAAGCTGGAAGGAGCAAAGGAGAGACTGAAGCTTATGAAGGCAAATCTGTTGGAAGAAGGTTCCTTTGATTCTGCTATCGAAGGCTATCTGGGTGTCTTTCACACTGCCTCTCCTGTTTGCCTTGGCGCTGAAGATCCTCAGGTTCGTTTCAATCAAAGTCAAGTAACTATTGTTAACAACATAACGTGAGGAAAATAATCCAAGCAAGTAATTACTGATCGATCACCTGAAATTGAATAATTGTTAATGGGACATAAAACATTTGGGAGTGGTTTTAAAGGGATGTGGAATTATTCCTCCTAGACCGATTTGGACCATTGAAAGTTGGCCGATCATTCGTCCTCTGGTCAGGTCTTTATCTACACTATGCCTGATCAACTCCTTCGTCGTCTCTGCGCCTCCTCTCTTTGTTCGGTCGCTCTTTTTTGCAAACCCTACTCAATTGAAAACATTTTTTAATTTCATATTATTTCTTTGTCTAACTTGGCAGCCTCTAAGCAGATATTAACGCCGTTAATAACTTCTTTTGAAATGTACGATTTTTGAGTTATGAGCTTGACTATTGATGCTAATGACCATTTAACAAAAAATTAAAAGGTTAAGGGGCTGAGTTACATCAAGTGAAAACTGAGTTATAAGCAAGTGAATAGGTGAGGGATTAAAAGATTAATTTTCCCTACTAATATATAAATGTAGACCTCTTGTATTTACAAATTAATGTCTTATTAAGTCATTTCTTGTGTATTTTTGCCATAGGTTCAGAATTTTTTCATTTGATGGGAGTTTATATATATACATATAAAAGTTCTCCAATCTTTGGCAAATGATCAACGGTGTTTTTTTGGGAGTTTGGCAATTAATAATCATAATTAAGCTTCTAATAAATTAAGAGTTGCTCTTTTTTATGAATATATCTCAGAGGGAACTTATTGAGCCAGCAGTTAAAGGAACCGTGAATGTTCTTAAATCATGTGCAAAATCAGCATCAGTGAAACGTGTCCTTTTCACCTCTTCCATGGCTGCTGTCATGTGGAATGGGAAGCCTTTAACTTCAGACGTTATAATTGATGAAACATGGTTTTCAAATCCAGATGTTTGTAAGCAATATAGCCTGGTATTTATTTATTTTTATATATTACTATACTCTCTTTTGTCCCACATCTACATCTGATCATCTTCTAAAAGGTGATCTTGGCTCCTTTTCATGAGATATGATAAATTTAAAGGGTATTAAATATTGGGTTAAGATGCATATAATGCATTTAAGTATATTTTTCATGCGCATGAAACACTTTACAGTACTTTATGGTATATTGAATACTATAAAGTATTTTTTATGTGTGTTCGCATCTTAAAGTATTTTTGTATACCTTTGGTGTTAGAAGCACACAAAATATTTTAATTTTATAGATGCACGACAAAAATACTTTGAGCAATTGGGTGCATCAAAAAAATCATTTAGAGTATTTGAAGCATTTGAAAAAAAATTTCAAAGTGATTGTTGCTTCACAAAACACTTTATGCCCCGTTTGGTACGCGAACCTGATTTTGATGGAATTAGAACTGGAACTGGAACTGGAATTGGAATTGGAATCGGAAGTGGAACTGAAATTAAAAATATGTTTGGTATGTTGGAAGAAGTCGGTATTATTTTAATTTAATATTTATATTTATAATGTGAAAAGACTAATATACCCCTGTAACATTTGTTGATTCAGCTTCTCTCCTCCACTCCTCTGCTTCACCGTGATTCAGAGGCAGCTCCCTGCCATCCAAGTTCTACCATCGTCATCCATGTATGTCGCCACCGCCGCCACTACCGTCATCCACCATCACCGTTGTCAACCACCAGCAGATGCTCTCTCAGATCAAACAAGAGAAGCGAACCTTGCGAGGCTGGGGGGAGCATCTGCGGCATTTGACAGGTGGGACAAGCAAACTCCGTCAGTCCAGGTGCCACCGTCAGGATCATACGGCAACTGGCGCAGTGCACTTGGACGCCTTGCCCGACATGGGATGACGGCGGAGTCACCGATGGCTGAGTCATTGTGGAGAATTTTGGAGGAATCAATGAGCCTCGGAAGTAGAGCCTCTCGTTGCAATTTGGGTGGGAAATTTTGGGTCCAAAGAAGAGGAATATTCGAAAGGGCTCTCTTTGTCGGAGTGATTTTGGTTTGTTTGGCGAGGAAGGTCTTCCACACAAACACACACTCCCTCCCATTCGCGCTCCTAATTCCCTTCTTCCCTCTCTCTTCTGATCTATCGTCATCATTGAAGAACAAGGAGAGCTTTGAAGAAGAGAAGGACGGAGGGAATGAGGTAGCCGGAGTCGTATCAGGTGGGGGACGGGTCGTCGGAGTCAAGGATGAGGTCGCCGGAGTCATTCGCCATCGCTGACTGGTGGAGAAGATGACAAGGTGAGTCAGGTGACAGTGGAGCTTTGTGGGTAGAGGTGGAAAAGAGGAAGAAAGTGATGCTAGAACTCGGTTCCATGGGCAAGAGGATGGAACCGAGTTCCAACCATTTTCATGGAACTGGGTTCCACATGGAACCCACTTCCACAGCACTAAACACACAAAAATCTAGAATCCAGTTCCAATTCCTGGCCCCAATTCTCAGCTACCAAACGAGGCATTCGAGTGTTGAATGTACTTCAATCCTTAAAATTTTACTTCAATGTGTTCATGTTTGACAAAGGTAGAGAGAACTAATAGTAACTTTCGTTATTAACAAAATAACAATTACTAAATAAATCATATACTGATAGCTCATCTATTATCCAACATTATTTACAGTTTCAAAATATTCGTTCTAACAAAATATCAAAATATATATATGGGAAGGAGACATTTTGTTTTTCCCTCCAAACACTAAAATGTTCTCTTCCATGTATTCTACAAAAGGGAGCAATCAACATACAACAAAATGACAGTATAAAAGAAGCTTATGTGAGAAAATACCGGTTTATATTCTTCTAGACCTTATATAGATTTATCATTCGACTTACATGATAAATGATTCACGTCTTCATTCATCTCAGCACCCCCTAATTTTTCTCAAACGTATATATGCCTTCCGCTGATAAAGAAAATCATGGATTCCTCAAGCTATGTTCACTGCCAGAAAAATGTCATTTAGCGTCAAAAAAATCCATCCCTAAATGGCTAGTTTCCTTTAGAAAATTTCTATTTAGCGACAGAAAATATTAGCGACCCTCATTTTAGTGACGGAAAATCCGTCGCTAAAGAGCATTTTTCTAGTAGTGGTTTCATATATACTTCTTAGCTTCCATTGTTCATATTTCACTCTAATCCAACAACTTCACCTTCATCTTAATAAAATTTTATTTAAAAAAGTGTAATAGGATCAACCCAAAACTGGGCGGGTTGACCCCAACCCAGACTGGAAGTCGGACCGTGGATGTCCGACCTGGCCAATTTGGTTCATGTTTGATAACATTGGCTTTTATTGATATAGAACTACAGGTGAATCAGTTAAAACTAAATTAGAGTAACTTATATTTGAGGCCAAATTAAAAATGATATAAAAGCAGTTATCTGGTAATTCAGAATTGGACAGAAATGGGTCATTGGTTTGATTTGGAGAGTGAAAAAACAGAATTCATGAAGATCAATTGTTAAACCTTATAAATATGGGAAAGGAAGACTAATGAAAAAATGAGCTATATTTATTATAAAATGATTGCATTATAAATATTTTGAAATAACATAATATTTTTTAGCAATAATGAATTATTTATGAATCTTTAAAGTAATTAATATCTTTACTATTCTAATTTTATAAGTTAAATTTCACTGTTATTCGTTTATGATTTTGTATATATTCTTATTATTTTTTACTGTTTCTTATTTAAAGTAGTAAATATACAATTAAAAATGCATCAATTAAATTATAATTGATTCGACTTCATTCTCTGAACTAAGGTGGATCTAGTTTGTAATATCTAATGTGCAATATTTTATTCTGGAAGATTGTTAAAAAATCATCTGTTGCAAAATTTATTACTTGAAGGTAACTGAAAATTCGTTTGAGGATTCATGTATAACTTATTTTCTTATTGATGCATTTCTTTTTTAATCATGTGCAATATACTTTCAACTAGATGCAAGATGTAAGATATGCACACGTATTTGAAGATGTGCTATACTTGAAGAAGAGTTACAACCATTCAAAAATACAAATCTTTAAACATAATTGGATAATAAATTTTGCAATGGGAAATTCAACAATTTTCACTTCTTCGCCTTTCCATGTTGCCCTTGGAATTTCGTGTTGTTTTATAATTTCTGTCTGTTTTGTCAAAAAAAAATTCTGTTTGTAGGAATGGTCAGGATATATACTTTCCAAGACATTGGCTGAAGAAGCTGCATGGAAATTCACAAAAGAGAACAACATTGATTTGGTTACTATCAATCCAGCAATGGTGATAGGGCCTCCCTTGCAACCAACACTTAACACATCTGTTGCTGCAATTCTAATTCTATTCAATGGTAATTTTCATTACAAACTAATTAACTTTGCCACACTTTTCTTAATCTCATTAATTATGTTCTACACACACGCGCGCGCACAAACACCCAACTACATTTGCGAGTCTGGTTGCCTATTTTATCATAAGAGCATAAAGATGATTCCAATAATTTTATCTTAATTTCAGTTGAGCGAAATGATTTTCATAAGCCACCCCCTGCCATAATTTTTCGCATGCCACTTCAAGAAGCAGTTCTGCCCAAGACGGCGAGAATACCCAAACTTCATTCACACTATCAGGAGAATCTCATTTTTTTTCTCATCTCACAGAGGCTCCCCCCTTGGTCGCGCCGTAGGTGAGACCCAGGAAGTGGGATACACATGGTCGTGAGCTCATGAAAGATTACGGCAAGGTTGAAGAACAGAAAGAAGAGATGGCACGTGAGCACTGGCGGGGAGTCAAATATTTCCAACGAGGAAGCAATGACGGCGGGGAGTGTGTGCGACAGATTAAAAAATGGTCTCCAAGAACCAGAACCGCCCTCCATTACCTCACTCATCCTCACCTTCAAACCCTTCTTCTCAGGTATCTCTCTCCTACTCCGTGGTTTGAAAATGGTTTCTTTTTGTTCCTTTTCTCTCTCTTTTGCTTCTTACTATGTTTTTTGTTCTTGTCCAAGTTCGGAAGTTAATGGGCGGTGAGGTCCTTGTAGTTAGAGACCTACAAGGAGTTGCAGCTAAAAAAATGGTGAGAACTCTGATTAATGGAAGAACTAGGCAAGCTTTAGCAGTTATTAATAGTGGGTACTACTCCGTAGGGGTTTGTGGAGCTTTTCTCCTTGCTTGCTATGACAGCAATAGTGAAGGAAGAAAGATTAGGAAGGACAAGTTATGAGAAGTGGTGAAGGAAGCTACACAAGTCCAAGGTGGCTCGCTTTGTGTTTTGCCTGCGCATATTAATTATCATCGGATGCTGAAAATTTGTGCTCAAGATGCAATTTCGAGCGATAGGCCAAGTGGCTCACTTTTTTCTATTGTTCTATTTTTTTTCTGTCATCCCTCCTTTGATTTCACTTTGAGGTGTTAGGTAGTAACTGGTCAAGTATACAGGCGCATATGATCCGGAGCTCCCCGAAGTGCTTGAACTCGCCACGGACTCAAGTTGTATGAGCTTGAAATAATCCTTTTTGGCCCGAGGTTTGTAAAATCTTCTGGAAATGTGTAGATTCTGTTTTAATTTCTTGCAGAGTAATGTTTCGGGTCATAATTTACATAATTCTCTTTTTTTTAGAACATAAATTACGTAGGGAAAATGACGGAAAAAGTACCTCGAAAACAGTGAATCCCAGAAAGGTGATTCGAAATTTTAAATCCCTGACAGATGATAGTACCCAACGCGTATTTACCCAAGTTTTAAGGAAATGTCCTCACTGCCCCTGAAACAGCAGCCTTCAGTTCCTCACGCGTCTTTACCCAAGTTTAAAGGAAATGAAGAGACGGATTCGATTAAGTTCATATCCTGATTCGATTCGGTATTTCCAAACCGTCGTATTATATTGCACGGTTTAGAAGGTGAGGACGATGCATCCATTCGAATGACTCCCTCAACACTCAGCTGATTCGAATATGGACTTCCAAACCGTTGGTCGCAGCATCGGTTTAGAAGGTGTTGACGTCGTATCCATTTGAATGATATCTATCCTTCAATCGAAGCGACCGATTCAATTAATTATTTCTAAACCGCCGTATTATTGCACGGTTCAGAAATGCCTGCCCCCAGTGCATTCGGATAAGGCACTATTCCTCATTTGAATGCGTGACTGCCCCCACCGACGAATTGAAGCTAGAGACTCAATCGAATGAGTTGTTCACCTGATTCAAATATGAATTTCCAAACCGTTGTCGACATGTACGGTTTGGAAAGAGGCGACGCTTAGTCCAGTTCGAATCAGTTTTATTACTCATTCGAACCCTGAACATGCTTTTATATTCGAATTCCACCAGGTACATATGCGGATGTATATGTTTTCACTGTCTACACCGTATGTAAGGAAACCGGTTTAGAACAAATCGCCCCTGAAAATGCGTTTATATTCGAATTGCACCATGTACTCATTCGCATGTATAGGTTTTAACATTCTACACCGGATGTAAGAAAAACGGTTTAGAACCAATCGGCCCTCTACATGTATTTATATTCGAATGCCACCATGTACTCATTCGGATGTATAAGATTTAACATTATACACCGTAGGAAAGATGAACGGTTTTGAACGAGCTAGCCCTGATCTTGCTTTTCTATTCGAATTTCACAATTGTGATTCGGATGTATAAGGTTACACTTTCTACACCGTGTGTGAGATAAACGGTTTAGAAAGACAAACTCCAAAAAATGCATTTCAATTCAAATGCCATCATATACGCATTCGAATGCCAGGATATGTATGAGTTTTAACATTACACACCGTGGCTGCTGTTAAGTTTAGAAAGGGTCGATATCTACACTGTATGACAGACGAACGGTTTTGAAACGAGCTAGCCCTGAACTTGCTTTTGTATTTGTTGTTACTTGAAGAATACATGACATTAAACTGTGAAATAAGCAATTGTTGAACCCTCCACGAGTGAGTGCAATATAATTAACAATCCAGATGAAATACAATGAAACTGCAAAGAGCAAATTGTTGATCACACTGGAAAGAAAAAAATGTTGGGTGGTTTCTCATGGATTCTTCCACCTTCTAAACCGTGTTCACCCACCTAGAGTCTAAGGATGAATTAGATAAACTGTGGGCTGACGCGAACATAAAGGACGATGAAAGTGAGGAAGCAGCCATGACAAAGCAGTCACCAAAGTCCATCATCAGCCATAACACTGATGACTGCTTTATCATGGCTGCTTCAGCACTTTCATAGTCCTTCATGTTCGCCTCAGCCCACAGTTTATCTAATTCATCCTCAGACTCTAGGTGGGTGAACACGGTTTAGAGCAATATCATTTAACAATACATATGAAATACATCGAAAGACATCTTAAATACAGATGAAATATATCAAAACTTGAAAAGCAGAAACTGGTGAAACATGGAGAGGCCAGTGGAATGGTAAACAATCCAGATGGTGACTCCATTGAAAGTGACAAATCAATTCTTGAACACTCCAGGAGTCAGAGCAATAGCAGAAGTCTCAAGTTCAATACCCCTCGTGTTTGGAATGTCTGAGATAAGCAGAAAATGGAGAAACCTCGAGGGATGCCTTTTACTCTTTCCTTCAGTTTATCTTTGGTGGTGAATAGACCATGGTGGTAAACAACCCACATGGTGAAGGGTTGTCTCTCTTGCAGAACATTCTTGGTGTCGCAACCTCATGGTTTGCTTCATCTGATGAATTACAAATACCTTTATTTCGTGTAGCATGAGGTGATGTGGATTCATTTCCGTTTGTCACATTCAGCAGTACCATCTTTCCGTTGAATATGACAAACTTCAATCTCTGCCTTTCCCTCGGTCTGAGGCGACATTGCAATGCATCGAGGTTGCTGGTTGGGACAACTTTCAGGCAATTCATCATCTTCGAGTTGAAGCATTTTCTCCCTCTGCCTCTGCATCTTTGTTGCTGTGCCTTCCTTGAGGCAATGAGTGCCCCTGCCTGTGCATCATTTTCTCCCATGGCTCTATTGCTTGAATGTTTCTACCAGTAGTGGACTGAGTAGAGCTGCCTACTGAGTTTTGCCTTGTCATTGTTAGATGCTCATGGAGGTTATATATAGTAGTTCGTCGTCGGCACGTTTCTCAACTTCATCTGCATTGTTAAGGCATTGATTGGTAGTAGTTCAAGGGTTGTTGTTCAAATCTATGGAAATTTATTGTAACACAGATTCCCAAGAGAAGAAGTAATCTAGGAGACAGATAGCCCAACTGCATTCGAGGCATTTAGACCGTTTGTTTCTTAACCCGCCGTGTCACATTCTACACCTGTGGAGATGAATCGAGAAGACATAAGAATCGAGGAGAAGGAATCTCTCTCATTCGAATGCCACACTATGAGATGATCACTTTCTACACTGTATGTGACACACACGGTTTAGATCGAGTGAACCCTGAACACGATTTTTTATTCGAATTCCACCATGTATTCATTCGAATGTATAACGTTCCCAATTCTACACCATGGCTGATGCTAGAAAGTGTCACTTTCTACACCATATGTGAAACACATGATTTAGAACGAGCGAACCCTGAATATGATTCTTTATTCGAATGCCATTATGTACTCATTTGAATGCATAACATTTTCCATTCTACACCGTGGCTGATGCTAAGGTATAGAAAGCGACACTTTCTACACTGTAAGCGATACAAACGGTTTAGAACGAGTGAACCCTGAACACGATTTTTTTATTCGAATGCGACCACGTACTCATTTGGATGTATAACGTTTCCCATTCTACATC
>JANTPZ010099549.1:0-10053 GCA_025593235.1 Vachellia pachyceras
AAACCATTAATTGGCCATGCATGCCCTTCTTCCAATGACCACCTAAATAAATATATAATGCCCAGAAAGCAGAAGCGATCATTTTCTTGAAGAGAGTGACTACTTCCACAGTTGTAATCTCTGGTCTACATTATTCGAGCAGGAAATCGAAAAGAGAACGGTGTGTTTCCAGAACAATAAAGAGTTCATGTTACTATCAGGAGGGCGAACCCATGTTGTAATCAATAAACTGTTGTGTCATTTAATTTTACTGCTTTTTATTTTTCAGACGGCTTATAAATACATGATGTTGTAATTGACAGAACATGTTTTAAAATCAGTACTTGCTATTCATTTCTTCATGGTATAATTAGTCCACATGCTATGGCAATGGCCGGATAGAATAGAGCCGGTCATTAGGCCTCAACAAACAAACATGTCAAAAGTAGTGGGGTACGTGTATCTGTTTTATTACTTAGAATGTTTTATTACTCTGTCAAAAATGAGTTTTATTACTTAGAATGTTTTTTGAAATGAGTTACCAAACACTGGATCTGTGGGTGTTTGGAAAGTGATTTTCCTAATCATCTTACATGTAATCTAAGATAAAATTTCTCTTACATACTTAATTTAAAATCCATAAAATCGTTAGTCTGCATGCTAAAGGACTTTTTCAGTCCAAAACCTAATGCGAAACACGCGCTTTAATTGTCTCTCTTCCAATTTTTTTTTTTCAAAGAGAGCCCAGGAAGGTGGGGCCGGCACAGAGACCAGGCATGAGATGTGAACAGTGAAATGATTCAAAGGTATGGGGAAGGGAGGCCATGCCTGGTTGCAAAAGCTGGTCTCGGAGGCACACCCAACAGACAAAGTTGGGCCCCAGACCCTTTTTGTTTCTAGTGTCTCATGAATGATCATTAAAAAAACCTAATGTTATTCTGTCGAATTAGTCAAAAGTTGCAGGTCCATTTCTCTGCTTTTTATTTATTTTTCTAATCACCAATCAACCTCTTCGCTTTAATCTCCCCGGGGGGGATCAGATATGTAACAAGATATCCGGTAGATTACAATGAATGTGTTTGGATAGCCCGTTGAGAAAATGGACACAGATTCTTAGGTAATTTATGTGAGAAGAATTTTATCTCGATAAACGCATCCGTTGACAAAACGGGTTTACCAAACACAGCTAATATCTGAAAAGAGCTTTAGAATATATATGCATTATTTATATATATACATGGTGGGTAACACCGCCACCCACCATTGCAGCATCAAGGAACAGAGTCCTTGGTCGTGAGACGGATTTACTGTGCAGGTACGAGGGGAGAAGTTAAGGAAAGGACACAGGTTTAGCCGCTGGTTTTGGTTGATGTCCTTGATTAGGCACCATGTTTTCGTGGTGTTTGGATTATTGACTGGCCGATTAAATTAGATGTTTAATTAGAAAATGGTTAAAGTGCATGCAATATTCTACAGCATTTTATGATCCATTCAATGCCTTGCAATATTTTTTTAGATGCTGATATTTGTTTTGGTTTATCAAATAACATGAAGTATTTCTTTGAGTACATCTAAAACTTTAAAGAATCCGTTTAGAAAAACAGTGGAGAAGTGATTTAATCAATTACAAAATAAATATGTTAAAGAAATTATTTCA
Source organism: Vachellia pachyceras (assembly GCA_025593235.1). Lineage (NCBI taxonomy): Eukaryota > Viridiplantae > Streptophyta > Magnoliopsida > Fabales > Fabaceae > Vachellia > Vachellia pachyceras. Next base: position 1,637 of record JANTPZ010099549.1, read on the forward strand.
TTTTAAAAAAAATATTGTTAAATGTGTGTTTAGAATCCTTTAACCTCCAGCGCGATCGTTGGTGGGTTGTGATCTCCGGTGGGCCCCATTGTGAAAGGGACATTCCCCCGACAATCAAGGCTAATTACCTCGCCGTCCCAAATGAGCCACGGCTTTTTCTGCGGAATTTTACTGGCAGTGTAATGTCGGAGCCGAAAGTTTTGGCTTTCATTACTTCCCCATCTTCCCAGTCAAAAGGGCACTTTGAGGATGAGAGGTTACAGGCTTAGGCTATGTTTGATTTGACGGAGGGTAAATGGAAGGGATGAATAAGAAGAAATGAAAAAGGATGGAATGACATAAAGTTACTTCATTTGATTTAGTCAGAGGGGAAGGAAGGGAGATGACTTTTAATGATCTTTTGTTTGATTCAGGAGGAGAAGGGAGGGAAGTTAATGGTCAATTTACCATTTTACCCTTATATGTTGATTTATATTTATTTACTTATACAATTTATTTAATTTAGTTTTCATTCATGAAAATTAATTACTCATTCTATTTAATTAATTAAAATAATTATTAAGGTACTTCTCTCATATAATTTATTTAAATAATTAACAATAGGACTTATATGTAGCTTAATTTCACAATACTTAATTTATGTTTAACTTACCACCTTAATCCAACTTATAACCGGCAAGACGTCCGAAGAGCAAAGGAGGAAGAAAGTGTTGGTTAACTAGAATGCTTCTAGAAAGCAGAGGAAAAAGTTGACATGCGATGCGTTTTAATTTACCAAGGTTATGGATGGAAATATAATAAAATTGATAGGGGTAAATTAGTCATAATTTTTGGCTTCCCTCCAAAAAACCCCAATTTGGAGGGAACCAAAATAAGGGGAGGGGAGGAAATGAAGGGGTATATTTTGGATCCCCTCCCCTCCAAAATTTTAAATCAAACAAGGGGAGGGATTCATTTTCCATCCCTTTCCATTCAACCAAACAAGCCCTTAGAGGTGGGAATCCCGCAGGGTGAGCTCTTCCACTCTACCCTATTTATTCCGTAGGTTGACCGGCCAGCCCGACTAATATATTTTTTCAAAATAATATATTTTATATATTTTTATTTTTTTATTTCAATATTTTAAAAAATGATAAATAATACATAATACATTTATAGACAATATAAATATTTTATTTTTTCATATCAACTTCTATAATACTATATTTAAAATTATAACAAAACATCAATACTTATATTTTTTTTAAAACTTGAAAAATGTCATCACTGAAAATTTATTGGTGGGAAAAAATAATATAACTATACAATCTTATGAAAAAAATTAAACAACAAAAGGAAAAAGAAAGTTTAAATTTTAAGAAAATATATTTCAACAGATTGACAGACTCGGGTTGTATTTTTGTAATTCAGGGGTTAACCCGTATCCCCAGTCTAGAGGAGCCATGTTGCATCATGTGGAGACTAAACATGTGCGTGCGCATATGTCGAATGGACGAAACAACGTGGTTATGATTTGTACAGTGGAGAGTTAACACCAAGTCCCTCGCGATAAAAGGGAGCCATGGGACGCCAGGTCAGCAATCATCGAGTACACACGAGTCGGGCATGTGTATGGATTGATTGGTGATTTGGTGCCGCTTAGCTTTCATGCCACTTGTCAGCAGGCAAAGCTAGGCTGTCTCGTTGCAATCATATTCACGTATGGGCACCTATTCTATACATGTTGTCATGTACTTGCCCGTTCCCTTGTGTGCTTGTTTGGAATCATTCTCAAAATCACGTTACATATAAATTTAGATAAAATTTTTTTAATATATTTATCATGATTTACGTAAAATCACTATCCCAACGGATTCTGAAACCCGTACTTATATCCAAGCTAATCCCTTGTCTCTGACTTATAATCTAGCCACTCGAAATGTTTGCAGTGAGTAAGCCTTCCTCCAATCAAAAGTGGCAAAGCCTTTGGATATCAAAATGGGCCCAAAAGCAACATAACCCATTGTTTTGCCCCCCTTCGCTCATCAATTCAGCCCAAGTTAACATTTCTTATCATCTAGCCCTGATCCAAATTTCATTGGACAATTTGTTGGCCCAGTATTTATTGGGCTCATATTTTCAGAAACGCCCAGTGTCCCTTCCTCTTCCGGTTTGACATCTAAAACCCAAAGAAAATCAATCCCCACAAAAATCAAGGGTTTATAACCAGGCTCGGGGGCACGATTGCCGTTTCTCGACTTGGTCTGAACTGAGAAATTCGCCACCTTCACCATGGTTTGCTCTCCAGCCCCAGCTTTCAGCCTCTATGTTTTGAATACCTTATGCGTGTACTGAGTCTGTTTTTCCTGTTCCGTTGTTTCTTTTCTGTGTATTATAGCCGCAAGGGGATTACATCGAACTCCATAGAAAGCGTCATGGCTATCGTCTCGACCACTTCGAGCGAAAGCGCAAAAAAGAGGCTCGTGAGGTTCATAAGCGCTCTGCCATCGCCCAGAAGGTCGCGTTCTTTCCCCCATTCTCTCGTTAAGATCTCAATCACAATTGTTTACCAGCTTCAGCTGTATCTCCATTATTCTTACTTCCTTCTGTTAATTCGAGTGGAACAGGCTCTGGGCATCAAGGGCAAGATGATTGCTAAGAAAAATTATGCTGAAAAGGCTCAGATGAAGAAGACGTGAGTTATTACTTTTGAGTTGATTCTATTTCACTCTTAAATTTTATTCATATTAGTTTCAAATATGGTGCCGAACTGGTTGGAATAATGTGTAAGTCAACGTTTAATTGTGTTTATAATTTGCATTGATCAAACAAACGCGTCTTTATCCTCGCAACTTTATGGTTATTTCATGGCTGAATGCTACTGCTGCCTTTCTCTTCTCCCCTGTTCCAAGCCCCTCCTTCGCTGTGATTTTTTTTTAGAATTCTCTTGGGTTCTTTTCGGGTTTGTTTGTATTCGGAAGGAATACTAAAGGAAAGAGTATGTCGGTTTGGCATGTAAACCCCCCAATTTCACTAGTATCTGGAAACATAATTACAAACATTTGAATATGACCTATATGAATATTTGAAAAGTCATGCTTTGCTATAGGTCACGGCTCATCAGAGATGGGTTTTGTAGCGTTTTCATAGATGATATGCCATGCTTGTGGTGCGTGGATACCTGAACAAGTTGTGGTTGATGTATTTATTTAGTTAGTTCTTGAATGCTGTGATTATTTCAGAATATTTATTGGTTAATTTTAGTCTGTCAGCATTTCTATTTCACCATTTACCCCACTATTTTCAAATTCATAAGAGATGAATTCAACTTCATTGATCAACAGTTTGGCTATGCATGAAGAGTCAACATCCCGGCGCAAGGTTGATGATGATGTTCATGATGGAGCTGTTCCTGCATATCTTCTTGATCGTGAGAATACAACCAGAGCAAAAGTTTGTCCCCCCAGCCACATTCTCTATTGAAAAGATTGATCTTATTCCTCTGAATTCTGCATAAAGTGAACTAACATGTTTTTTATAATGAAAAATTTAGGTTCTTAGCAACACCATTAAGCAAAAAAGGAAGGAAAAGGCTGGGAAATGGGATGTTCCTTTACCTAAGGTATGATAGCATCCAATCTTCTGTTCCAAAATGTATAACAGTTGCTTTTTTATATTGCTTCTAATTCCATGTGTTTTATAACTTATTTGCATGTGTGTGTGTTGGGGGGGATAGGGGCTTTAATTGCAACTAATAACTCATTTCATGTTTCGTTTTTTGGTTTAGGTTCGTCCAGTGGCCGAAGATGAAATGTTCAAAGTGGTCAGGTCTGGCAAAAGAAAGAGTAAGTCATGTATATGCCTTGCTGGGTTCTTTATGATTTAGTTGTGTATGCTGATAATAATTGGCATAAATTTCTAACTTTAAATTCATGGTATCAGTTGCTGGCTGGTGTTAAAAATGGCATAAATAAGTTATTTTTCCTCCGGGGGAAGGGTAAATAGAAAGAGTTAAAGACTATTTTGAACTGTAAGAGCATTTTTCATTTTTGCATACTCATCATCTTGATGCAAATTTCTTTGGTTTAACAAGTCGTTGCTGTGTGTATAGATAAAGTGTTCTTGCCCTTTATTAGCTTGATTATGAATGAAGTTGAGTGGCCTCCATTTTTTACTTTAATTGATTTAGGTGCCTTAAGTTTCATTTGGCTGTGGCTAATTTATTTTTCTTTTGTCTGTTTGCTACTGATCGCTGAAGTTGTGGCCAATATGACATGTTAATTCTCAAGCTCGTATCTTTTGATGCATTTCGTCTTCAACAGATGTAGCTGTGTTATATGCTTATATTAGACTGGATATCTAATGATTTATTCACCTGCTAGAAATGCACACGATGAATTATAACCCACCATTTTGCAGCTAAGCAATGGAAGAGGATGGTTACAAAAGCTACATTTGTTGGGCCTGGCTTTACCAGAAAACCTCCAAAATATGAGCGTTTCATTCGTCCTACGGGGTTGCGGTTTACTAAAGCTCACGTGACTCATCCAGAACTGAAATGTACCTTCAATCTAGAGATAATTGGAGTGAAGAAAAATCCAAATGGTCCTATGTACACATCCCTGGGTGTCATGACCAAAGGAACTATCATTGAGGTAAATCTCCTGATCTACTTGGAAGTTTATTTTCAATCTAGTGGAGTTCCTATGGAATTAAGCATTTAAGATGTCTCATGATATCTCACCTTGTCATTTTGTCTTATGACCTGCTTTCGCTGGGCAAAGCTGAGAATGACGGTTACTCATTTTATCGGTTAAATTGATTTTCAGGTGAATGTCAGTGAACTTGGTCTGGTCACCCCTGCTGGGAAAGTTGTATGGGGTATGATTGTCAGTATTATCTGTATTTCTTTTTACCACTCACTGATAATTTTACTAAAATTAATGTTCTGGTTGTGGTCGTGATAATGCAGGTAAATATGCCCAGGTGACAAATAACCCAGAAAATGACGGCTGTATAAATGCAGTTTTGCTTGTTTGAGGTAGAAGCAAGGATTTGAGCGCTGACGTGACCAATTATATTTTATTTCATCTTCATGTGAACTGTTTTTCCCCCAACGGTGGCAGTTATCTGATTATACTATTATACTTATATATAGTGAGTATTTTGTGGTTACTCTATCCTGTTAAAGTCGAAGATTTGTTTAGTAAAATCCAAGTTATTTCCTGCTTAGTTTTTGAATTACTTCCAATTCCCCCTCCCGCTTGTTTTTTTTTTTTTTTGATACAAGGAGAGAGCACAAAGGCTCAAGAGGAAGGATAGGTTACACAAAATGGGGAGAAAATCCCAAACGATCGTTCGCATAATTCCTGAAGATGGTGCGAGCATGAGCTGTAAGTTCTTGAGGTGGAGATAACCTTTTTAACCAGAGCATCAGCTAAACGGTTCTGCTCCCTCCCGCTTGTTACAAAGACTCATAAAGTCAAAGTTCCTAGTTAGTGGGCCTTAACAAAGTCCAAGGGTTGATGTATTTGAGTGGTCCAAGCAGGCATGTTATATAATTAACTCATTTTTGTTCCTCTAAAATCAAATGGACCATCAATTCTATTTCTAAGATGCTCATCTCAAAACGAAAACAAAAGATGATGAGGACACACTAGAGAGAGAAAGAATCACGACCCTTGTGTGTGTGTGAGAGAATTTTCTATGAAACAATTTGGACCCATATCCCCGTAAACACCCCCCAGATCGTCCTTTGAATGAACCTAGGGGAAGCTTGGGGACAAAAGGATAGAGCTTACTGTGACTAGGACCTTCAAGGAGTGCTACCTTTGTTTTGGTATCCTTCACAAAGAAACAGTTAGTGTTAAACTCAACAGAAAACAATATTGTCAAGCCAAAATTGATTAACAAATAATTTTTTTTTTTGGTGATATCTGGAACATGAAGAAGTTGAACAAGAAGATATTTGCTATGGGATGAAGAGGGATAATTAGAACCAGCTTGGTAAATGGAGAGGGGAGCACCATCACCAAGTATGGATTAGAGGTGATGTTCAAGTTGGAGAGATCAGCAATCATGTGATTTGTTGCTCAAGCGTCCGGTAACCAAAGATCATATTCTATTTTTGAGTGCATGATGACTAGTGTGCTGGGAAGGGTGAGTTGGTTTGTAAGACGTCTAACGAAAGAACGTATTAGCTAATGGGGACAAGAGGATGTGAGCTGTATCATCCGCCAAGGAATAGTCGAGAACCGGTTACATGCACTAAGAGATTGAAAATGGGCAAAGGAGACTTGGAACCAATTACCAAGGAAGATGCCGATTGTTTCTTCAGAGCAGATTGGAAGAGTTGGTTTCTGTTAAACCTGAAAGCAAGGAAGGAGGACTCGGGTGGGGATTGGCCAGCAACTTTTGCAATAATCTGCTGGCTTATCTGGAAGTGGAGGAACCTCCATATACATGATACTAACTTCATGGTACCCCACAACACAGGAGAAATAGTCAAGAGGCATCTTAGGCAGTTTTATGGAAAGTGGGGAACTGAAGAAGATGAATCTCAGGATCAAGGAGTTGTATGGGTGAGATGGATGCCACCACCGCAGGGGTGGGTCAAATGAAACGTTGATGGTATGACTTCGAGAATGGGCATTTCGAGGTGTGGCACAGTGATCAGAGAGGCGACACTGGGGAATGGTTTGGAGGCTTCTCCATCAGACTACAACAATGTAGCAGCTGGTTGACTGAAGCCTGGGGGATCCTTGAAGGGTTGAAGCTTTGTTGGGCGATGGGCTTTAAAAAAATCGAAGTGGAGAGTGATGCTGAACAGATTATACAAGCTACGAAGAGTGGGACTACCGTGCAGGGGTGTTATTTGGTCATGCAGCAGATACGACAACTCTTACAACAGGAATGGCAAGTGTGTCAACCACATCTACTGAGAAGGGTACAGGTGTGTGCATCGGATGGCATCCTTGTTTTTGCAGCTACCAAGTAGGAGAACCATATGGCAAGAGCCCCCGGGGGGGGGGGGTGGGTGAAATACTAGAGGATGACCTACATGGGATCTCATATCCACGTGTAACACCCATGTAATCTTGAAAGTTATATTCCCTGTCACCAAAAAAGAAAAAAGATGATGAGGACACGTGTTATGGAAGCACAGATTGGATACAAGTACAACCAAGAAAGTCAAGATAAGACAGAATGATGGGTTCATATTGGCAGTACTCCACTAAGAGGGAATGGGGCGGCGGCGGCAGCAAACCACTAGTCCATATGCCATGGAAACACAGAGAGAGATGATTGCTTGGTCCCTCTGATATCTTCCTCAGCTTTCAATGACACCTTGAATGAGCAAGCAGACTTGCTTGGCTCTTTGGCGTTGTCACGTGTCATGCTCAATTTTGCCTCCACCTATGGATCACTCCTTTGGACGCATTATTGTATTACATTACACGGTGCTTAATTAAAGTTGCGGACTAGTGGCTGGTACATATTAACTAATTTACCCCCGCATTTCCAACTCAGCAGCTGTCCTCCTCATGGTTTTTGATCTCCTATATCAAATGCTGAAGCCACGCCTTTATAATAATAGTAGTAGTAGTACATGTATTGTAATTACAATTTTGAGGAAGATTGGACACAATTAGAAATTAAGATTAATCCACAATTAAGTTGAGACTTCATCCTACTTTGAGGAAGATCGGATGCAAACCAAAAAGAGGTACCCCAGTCAAACCCAAAAATATTATATATCCATATTCAATCGAAGGAAGATCGGGCTATACACCCGACCCGACTCTATTCCCATAGCAACAAGCATATTCTCCTGAGAACAATATAAATACCCTTTAGCGGGAAACCACAACACCCAATAGAACGCCGCCATATCAGCGCCTCATGTGATTCTCACCCACGTCACTCATCAAATTCTCAACCGTTGATGGTTCTTTCTGGTTTCTTCCACGCCCTTGTTCAATTGTTCTTCTTGTAGCAAGAGTTGCTCGTGTTCCCGGCAATTGGCCCTCTTCATTCAGGGCTTCTGAATCCTCACTTCTACAGGAATCACGAAAAGCTCTTTCCTTGCTTGCTTACTTCCTGGTTCAGGCTCCGCCATGGCCACTTCGAGTCAAACTTCCCCCTCAGCCAACGCGTTCTCCTTCATCTCCAAGGGCTGGCGGGAGGTTCGGGACTCTGCAGATGCCGATCTCCGATTGATGCGAGACCGAGCCAACTCCTTCAAGAACCTTGCTACCTCTTTCGACCGCGAGTTGGAGAATTTCTTCCACTCGGCTTCCTCGTTTTCCGTTCCGGCCATACGGGCTTCCCCGCAGGCCGAGATTGATTTTGTCAAGAAGTTGCAGCCCAAGCTGTCTGAAATTCGACGGGCCTATTCGTCGCCCGATTTCAGCAAAAAGGTTCTCGAGAAGTGGCGG
>JANTPZ010099551.1:0-11120 GCA_025593235.1 Vachellia pachyceras
TAATGAATTTCCTATTTTTGCTTTGCAATACCTCTCTGTGGAATCACTGGGATGAAGAGTCTTGGTGAAGTAACTTCAATCGTGTTTAATTTATTTTATTAAATTAATAAATAGTTGTATTTCTTGTACGCCGTAAAGAAATTTTAAGTTCTAGATGTTCATAGAAAACACAGTTTAAAAAATAAAAGAAAAGGGTTGAAATTATATAATTATATATATGTGATATAATGTGGAAATAAATAAGAAATTGAGTGGTCGGAATCATAGTCACATGATGTAGTCAATTGGACAACATGTTCCAATTTATGAAAGCTATGGACATTTTTGGGAATATTTTCAAGATTAAGTATTTGCACGTTGACGACAAAATTTTAATAACTTAATTTAAAGTCCTAAGAGATCTTAATATTCTCAAATCCAAAATTTTCCCTTTATTTTAAAATATGGACAATTTATTTTATCTGACTTCTTCTCATCACCCTCTTTCCCAAAAAAAAAATCTACGGTGAGAGAACTTGTAAAAAAAATTGAATGGGCTATAAATAATAACACATTGAAATAAAAATATAACTAAAATAATTAATTTGGTGTTTTAGTTCCGTTGAGAGTTTAAGAAAAAAATAGAGACTGGTTAACTTTTTTATATAATATTTATAATTAAATAAATTCATTTACAACGCATTTTTAAATACAGATACATATATAATCTAAAAGAAATTCATAACTGAGCAAAATTTAAATATAAAATAAGCCACATGAGGAAGGAAGGTAGACTTGTAATTGATTATAAAATAAAATATAAAATAAGAAACTTGTTTGCATTGAAGGGGGAAAAATATAAACGCGTTAATTAAAATAGACTTGTAATTGATTATTTATAAATAAAATAAAATAATAACGCGTAAGCCACATGAGGAAGGAAGGTAGGAAGAAAAACCAAATGGTCCAATTCAATAAATAAATACATAAATAAAATAATAATGGGAAATTTACTATCATGTCCTAGTAAAGGAATTAATAACAAAAGTTTTAAAGATTGATAAAATTACTATCAAGTCTCAGCAGTAACTGATCCGGTTGTCATTAACAACCTCATCAGCCGTCAATAACAACCGGACCAGCTATTACTGAGACCTGATGGTAATTTTACCAATCATTTCAATATTTTATTTATTAATTCCTTTTATTAGAACCTAACTGTAAATTTCCCACAAATAATCGACCTTACTGGGAAAGTTGAAAAAAAGAATCTTATAAATTAAAATCAGGAACTGATATGGGGATCCGAATCTGGTCATACCATAAAAAGACAAATAGATTATAAGAATAAGCAAAAAAAGAAACAGAAAAAAATAAATCGGTGGGTTTTTAATTAGGAAAAATTGAAACGACGAATATTAATTTAATTTACAAACAAATTGAGGCAATAATTGTTAAATTAATTCACAGGCTGTAGGGTTTGACCCCATACATACACCAAACGAATTTTTATAAGAAGAATGGGTTTCAGATTTTGCCACTCAATTTCTTGACATATTATCATTATGCTTAATTATTTATTTGTTTATTTTTTAAGTCGTAAGTCGTCACAACCAAATCTTTTTTTTTAAAAAAAAATCACTGAATAATTTTCTTCTTGCTTGTATTGCAAGGTAGTATGACTTTTTTGCCCCGGTCTTCTTTTTACCTTTGTTCAAAAAAAATTATTAAAAAAAACTGCAAGTAACCATCTTGAGGATGCATTGGATAACTTGAAAGATAAGATTTTTCTTTTGTATGTAAGAAAAATAATTTTTTCATCCAAATGCTGTATTTTTATTGATTAAATATTTGGGATCCTTTTCAAGTTTGAATGTTTGCCTAAAGAAAGATAAACTTACAATACAATTATTACTTTTTACAAAACTTTATTAATTTTGCTAGGCTATATAGTTATTGCTGCTGTTTGGTAACTCGTTAAGAAGTTTCAAAAGCACGTTCAACGGTATTTTTTCGTAAAACGAGATAATCTCCTTCACATTTTTGCCTCGGCTTGCGTAAAAGTATTTCTCCACCGCGTTCCCAAACGGACCCATTATAATATAATAACTAGAAAGTTATCATTGCAAGTGTGAAATTTTTAAGGTAGAAAGAATGTGTATGCATATGTAAGAATTTTAATAATTGATTTATAAAATTGGGAAAGGAGTAGATAGGGAGAATAAGATGAAAGAATTGAATTAAAAAAGGGGGTTGAGTTGTTTGGGTCAATAATACAACTAAATGAAAGCAATAATTTTGTTGAAGGAAGGAAGCTAGATCCATCAATTACATCTTCTTCATCAGGTACTAATAATGGCCCATGTTTCCCCTTCTACATAGCAGCTAGTCAACATGCCAGACACAACTACCAACAGTTGATTGGATCAAGTGATAAGCGGTTTGTTCCAGCTTAAGTAATGTCTCGAGTTCGAGCCTTGTGAATGCAGCTCCCACCGTTGGGAGACCTTCCCACCTTTCCTGGGTGCGCGACACGGATCGAGTCCGGATTAGTCGGGGCGAAGCTCCGAAGACCGGGCGGGTAACAAAAAAAAACATGCTAGACACAGCTTCTTCCAAGTTCCATAAATTAGCATCTCAAAGAGTCTAGCTATTACGATATTGAAGTCTAATTTAAGTCGATCGGTCAGATCAATGGACTGGTAATATTGATTAGTCTGATCAAGAGTTTTAGATCTACCGAATGGGTTGAACTTTACATTTCCCCCCTCTTTACTAAGTTTGAAGCAGCATGTCGCTAAATTTGTACTTCAATAAATATTTTGTTAGATAATATGCGGGTTTAGATATGAACATTCCATTTTTACTCTTATTTTTATTCCAATATTACCTTTTTTTTTACATAATTATGTATGAATAGTTTTGCTTATGTTAATTGCATTATGTCCATCATCTTAATTATGATTAGGTTGATCTCGTTTTAACCATGGTTAAATTGCTGACTAGTAATTTTGACTAGTTTATTCACTACTATTTTTCAATACCTTGCCACAATGACTTGTAGTAAAATTATGGGCTTAAGAAAGGCAGCCTAATGTGAGCATAAACTAATATATCCACAAACCAATGTCAAAACGAATGCTAAGCTAATTTCCATAAAGAAGGAATTATGGCAAAGTTGGAGATTTTGAAGCCTGCATGTATAACCAAGGGATTTTCCAGTGCAGACTAGTTGGTGTTAGTGGGACAGGCTCAAGGGCTCTACTGCTATCAACAAGTGGCTGCCTCCTTGATGTTATTAGCTATTGGACCTGTTTGGGAATGCGGTAAAGAAGTACTTTTACGTAAGTCGAAGTAAATATATAGAGGAGATTATCTCGTTCTACGAAAAATACAATTGAACATGCGTTTGGCTTTTGAAAATATTGTTCTAAACAAGCCCATTAACTTGTGTCATGTCCATTCACCAACAAAGTGAACATATATTTAAATTTCAACTTAAATGTGTTCATATTTAGTATTTGTCAATATCTTAAATATAATACCAAAAGAAATTTGTGTTGATTCCGTAAATATAACTCCATGATTGATCGTTGTTGAATGTCTTGTCTTCCACTTTTAACATTAGACTTAGGCTTGGTTGAATTCGTCCAATCTACTGGATCACTCAACCAATGGATACCATATTCATGCTATGCGTTAATTGCAGAAAATGTAAACTTTACAAGAAATTAGTAATCAGTACTTTCCTTCTTTTTTTAATCAAAGACTGTGGGCTTATGCCTTACTTAAGGAAGCAATCAATATTGTTCATCCTTCTTATATAAGACCTTGTTTGCAATAACTTAATGTATATTACACTCACTCTGGTTTTTCCTTATATTTTTTTTTCAAGATTTTAACATAAAGATAGAGAGATACAATTAACATGTCATGGACAAAAATCATAGGAGTAAGATATATGACAAAAATCATAAATTTTCACCTAAACCGTGCAACAGATCCAATTGTCTAGTTTGCAAGTATGTCTTCAACTTGAAAATCTATCACCATCAATGTGATGCAGCCAAAAATAAAGGGGAAAAAACCACAATTATCCATTCTTTCACAGTAGTACAAGTTTACAAGTCGAATCAAAAGAGAAACATCAAAAGTTCGAGTGATAATGAATAAAAAGCTTTTTATACACTACATATCAGAAGTCTTATTTTAGATCTCTCATAAAGCACATTTGAAGAGATTTACTGTTAAAACTTAAAAGTCGAACCTGTTAAAGGAAAAAATTTGAAGCAGAAGGAGATGATGAGTATGTGCTCGCGCGCAGACGCGCACACATGCAGTGAGATTAACTGTGAGGCAGTTACATTTATTTAAGGACACCCACTGATCTTAGAATTATCCTAAAAGTTGTACAGAATCATCACTTCATCAGCAAGGAAAACTAACGCCACTGTACAGAACCAAAAAAGAAAAAGAAAAAAATTATGGCTCTTTTTTCCTTCTTCATTTTAAGCTGAACAATATCACCAATATATATGCTGTACAGACAACAAATCAACCCCAAACCAAACCCCCCCCCCCGGGGGGCAAATTAGCTTATTTCTGATGGAAAAAAAAACAAAAAATCATTCTGAACCACCCTATCTCAGGAAGATCCTTAAAGATCAAACCAAAAACACGTATTTGACATTGCCCAGTCAAATTGACCTCCCCTATCCTTTACCAAAATGCAGTTGCTCCTACCAAATCCTCCCCGGAGCTGTGAAATTCTCTGCCATCATTTAATCTTTTGGGTCGTCTGTCTATGAGAAGCTAACTACCTGGCAAACTCATTCTTGTCCTTGCCCCATGAATGGAGATGAACTCACTTCTGTACTGAAAAATGATTCGTCCACGTTCATTTCATATATGTCATCATCCTTCTGTTCATTCCACTTCACGACCTCTCTTACATATTTGAAGGCTTCATCAACGGAGACCTTCTCCCAAGCTCGAGTATGCCACACGAACAACTTCTGGCCAGTTATGGAGGAATATAGCTCCTTGAATCTCACCGCCACATAGTAAAATGCCTGGTGTGCTAGGGCATGATTATTGTGATGTGGCCTCACGGGACAAAAGTCTTGAAACCACTCACATGTTGACAAAGGAACTTTGTTTATCTTTTCTTCCAAGACATCATACTTATTGAGCAGAAGCACGAAAGGGGTATCTTTAAAACAAGGATACCTCACCAGACTCTCAAAAAGATCTCGGCTTGCCAGCATTTTGTTGCAAAGATGACCGGAACTGTTAGTCCAAATTTGGTCATAATCACTCAGCGCAACACAGAATATCACTGCCCGCACATCTTCAAACATATCCATCCATTTGCAACCATCTCGTAGTCCCTTTGAAGGTACTCGAATCAGTTGATACCTGGGCCAAAGAATAATTATCAGAAATTGTAAGATTTGTTCTCAAAAAGCTTTAACTCACTAAATGGAAAGGGTTGTGCACTATGCATTGGGATGAAAGAAACAACTTTACTTGGTCAAGGGAGGACAATTCAAGTTTTCGCTGTATGTTTCAGACATGGGACTTCTATCATCAAAAGAGAATTCCATGAAGGCAAGGCCGTTGCTTGGTGTGACTCCTTCAGCACATAATATATCCCCATCAGAAGGTTCATACTCATTGCTTGATATTTCTATTGCCTGCATCAGATCAACATCATATACTATATATATATTTTTTTAATAACAAAGGCAAGCAAATAGCTTGAGTTAAGAGTCCATTAGAAGGGAAAAAACAAACAGGAAAGCATCAAATTAGATCACGTATATCATCAAGTAAGATCCCAATACATTCATGTGGGATATCACTCAAAAGGTAACATCATGTACGATTAGTCATATAGATAGTACTATCTCTATTCCATATTATAAGGTACTTTTAACTAATCCAAACTCACCAAAAAACCATCTATGAAAATACACAAAAAAGCACTTGTTCCTTGGAAGCAATTTCAATTCCATAGAATAGCAAGACTACAACTACAGAGACAATGTTTCACAAGTTCAAAATGTTATGAAAATACACTAGGTTAGGCGTTGACATGACAAACTGTGTTATGTGACTCAATTTAGCAGCTATTATTTGATAGCAAAGCCTGCTTTAAAAGCTGAGGTTAAAGATTCTTGAGAGAGTAGCTATATCACATTATTCGTATATAATAGTATGCACTTAAAAACTGCAAATTTGCATTGGCTCCTCGTCAGCAACCACCTCATCAAGTAATTGTATGCTAGGACAAATGAACAACCCATCAGATAATTGATTGTAATTGACCAATCACCATGAGCCTATGAGAATCGAAAAATTATTTCATTAGTTCTGGAATGCTGAAATATATTTTAACCCACCAGCCCTTGAAGTTCTTTACAATGAAACCTTAAGGCTGAACATTTCAACAGAATCTCAGCACTAGATTTTCAATTTATTTATATTGGTCTTTCATATTGGCTGTCACCAACTTTAAAAAAAAATAGAGGAGATAAAACAATAGTTCAGAAAAACTCTGAACCTAGTTGCATTGCATCAATCATTTGATCCAGAAAGGAAAAGGTTAAAACTAAAAAGACAACATAGTGACAAAGATTTATTACTACCTTCCTAATATGTTAACTTTTGGATGGCGACATCAATTTATTTGGTGTCTTGGCTAATAAAATAGAAAATATACAAGAGGGAACAACACTTTTTAGTATTTTGGTACAAAGTGAGAACAGTTAATGAATACATTAGATTTAGAACAAGATAGAAAACTATCCATTCAAGGCATACCCGATCTAAGAAATATTTAGCTACATCAGGAAGGTTATGTAATTCCTCTCTTCTCTTGTATGTTTCCTGAATTGCAGAATCTCTCCAGATCTCATCTACCATAGGAGCATATTCACGTGTAGCAGCAGGGAAGAAAGCCTCCAAGTCCCCGTTTGCCATAATATCCAGCAACCAGTCAGAAAAATGCTTAAATCTTGGGTTGATTGTGTAAATGCACCTCTTATTTTCAGCAGACAGTGTTTCTGCTAAAATAAAAACAGTAAACCACCATAAGGTTTGCTCACCATTTTCAACATCAAGAAACAATGCTTTGACTTTTCGACAAAATTCATAAGAAATCAAGGAAGTACAAGAACCATTAAAAATTGTCAATTACAATCTGTGTGGCTTAAAAAGCCAAACGACCCATGAGCACTGATAAATTATAACATGGTCGTTTTTCCTTGTTGCAAATAATTGACAGCAGTCAAGAAGTCTTATTACGAGAACAAATAAACTCTTTCTGGGCTGAACAAACGAATAAATTTTAATGGTCTTATATACAACAGCACTAACAGAGAAAAAGGTTGATTTTCAAAAGTGAACATCCCCCACCCCCCCCCCCCCCCAAAAAAATAAGTAAAGAGCCAAATAGAAAATTTATATGCCCTCTTTTTATCCACCCACCATAATCAATAAGTTCTCTTTAATTATTCCAATTTGAGACAAATCTATATGGATGAAAAAATTAAAGCATAAAAAATTATGAACCGCAAAAGATGAAAGCCTTCAATCAAATTATGCTAATGTTGTTTCAACAAAGTAAGCCTAAGATGCAAAAGAGACATGCTTTGTTAAGCATATACTTAAGTGTCAGAGTTGCTACATTTTTTATTCAAATAATGAACTGCTAACTCATGCTCAACTGTAGAAATTGAGCAATTGATCATTGATGAATATATTTGACACTAGTAACTGGAACTTTCTAGTTTCTAGAGACTTTCAGACAACATTTTGTGAACAATTCGCTTGACAATTTAAATGTTTTTGGGTATAACCATAAGATATTTGGTACTACCAACTAATCTACATTCGACATTATTAGGTCCAAATAAAGGTAGCTCTTCCAACGTAATTTTTTTTCCATCCACAAGATTTGAACCCTCTGCTTAGTGGGTACCAAATCCCTTGTACTCAATCCAAAAAACTAGTGTTTGACATGGTGCTAGAGGGCCTCAATTCCCAAGTGTCTAATGTTCAGTTATTGCCAACCTCTTTCCTGTGAATCATTTTAATGAATGTACCCCAATGTGCCTGCACTTATAAACTTAAGATTTAGCATTGCATTAGCCCCAAATTTAATGTTTTACAAGCAATCAGCTCATAGGCAGCAACTTTCTTGCTTCAAGTTAAGCTTAGCCAAGAGTCCATGCTAGAGGACTAAGGAGGTTGAAAGATAGTAACCGAAGGCATTTTGATTGTAACTACTAATTGCAGATGTATCTATGTAATTAACACAGTCATCCGAGGAAGTTCATTCATGTACTCTTTGGCTCCATTTAGAATATAGGCATGCCCACTTCTATCCTAAAAGCTTCCTACAATCCCACCAAATGCATTACAACATGAATTTCTTTTTCATGGAAAGTTCAGGGTGCACTATCTTTCTTCATGCAAATATATGCACAGAAATATTGTATTACAGGTAGCTTTGCCTCACTTCATGGCGCATCAATTCTAGTACAGCTTACTTTAATCCAAATCTGCGACTCTAAACAAAAAGTTTTCAATTTCCTTTCCCTCTGTTTTTCAAAGGGCAAGAACAGAAGACCGGTTATTAACATATTTGAGGTAACTGAATCAACAGACCAACGCATAAACTGTTCTGACATGCACGTGCTTGCATAAATACTTGTCAAGACCGAGTTATGCATAAGACCAGAAGAACCAAGGAAAACAGCATCCATCAAGATGTAGTAGTGACACTTCAACTACATATTAGAGCAAAATAACATGTACACACAGGGAATAAAGGCAAGAAGAGTAAAATACAACCTGGCCCAGAACACTCAACATCTAAAGTAGATTCTTTTTCTGCCAAATCTTCCTCTTCAAACTGTTCTTGTCCTTCAAGTAGAATACTGAGGTACTTGTACATATTGCTTTGTATCATGAGCTTGATATTTTGCAACTCTTCTTCAGAAAAGCCGTTGCCATATAAAAACTTGGCCTGTTCCATGGATAGGGAAGGGCAATATTCTCATAATAAAATCAAAGGAAATGTAAACCAAGAGACCAAGACATGGTTACGATAGAAAAGACATAAAGAAAATAGATCAAAAGGCGAAAAGGATCTCATTGCAAAACACAAAAGGAAAACTCGTGATAGTGCATGCCCGTATGGAATGCTGTTTAACATTGTGCACAACTTTTGGCAGCCTATCTATATTTACATATAATTTGAGACTCTCAATTAAATGTAAATATCAATCTGCTGATATTTCTCAAACATTACATGTACAAATTCAGACACAGATCTATCCATAAATCTATTGGGACATTAATACATGATTCATGCACACATCATACGCATAGAAACAAAAACACACACATGTAGAATATATGCAGAAATGTTCAAGAGTTGATAAGAAAGAAACACTAAAGTATCATAATCCTTAAAAAGATGACGACTCTAATACATTAATGTCAACCACTACTAAATACAATTCCTCACCAAAGGCCTATGTTCAAAGGGAGAATGAAAAAAGCAAGAAAGTCCTAGACCATTAGATTAAAGTGACCATAAAAAGACACATACATGCAACAATAAGACACAAAAAGAGCCGGAAACAGCCAGACATGCCTGTTTAAAGAGAGTGGATGTTCCTGATCCTTCCATGCCAAACAGAAAAAGTTTCTGAACCCTTCCTTGATCAAAATACTCAGGCACAGACCTTGTTGAATAGTTAGTTGGATTCTCATTCATCCCATGAGAATTACTTGGCGGTACAGGCAATGAGAATAATGAAGAAAGGAAACGAGTAGATGCCTGCCTACCATTAAACAAGCCACTACCATAAGACCAATATCAAATTTTTAAACTAAAAAGAACAGGCAATTATCATATTCAGATAAGAAAGAACCTTTCCCCAGATGTTTCCTTTTATATTATTTTGACCTTCTTCCTCATAAGACCCATCATCATAAACCCAGAAATGAGTGTCTCGAGGACACTGTACATTGGCCAGCTGAAAAGATAGGTACATCAGGGACAAATCGATTGATAATTATAAAATTAAGCATTTATCAACCCACTTATTAAAAAACAAAAGAAAAGAAAGATAGTTATAGTTAGATAAGAAAATACGCTACATCTCAGAACTTAGTATCAAATCTGAACAGTATGATATTCTGGGGGAAAAAGGCCAGTGAGTATTTAAAGGCTTTGTGTTTGCTAGTTCATCTGCATACACACATATTATTACTGCAAAAGTTCTTATTGCGTTTCTTTCGAGAAAAACTTTATGAGATCTTGCGATACAACCAGACATTATATTTTTTAAAAAGAAGAGTAGTGATGCTAGATATAAAAAGGAAAGGAAAGTTAACACATTCAAAATAGAAGAACACTGAATAACTGTCAACTACCTACCGTGTCAAAGAGTAGAGACATTAGATAAATATTCTATAGAAATGTTATCAATCCATACTTTGATTTGATACGGGAGAATACACATCATCATTTTGAATGAAGATGTATTTCCTGGCAAATGTGGTATCTTATTTAATATCTTCTCATCAAATTCTGACAATGTACAGTCATAAATGGTTATAAAAAAGCAATATTGGAACATTATGCTCTGAGGAAGCTCGGTTTTTTGTTCATTTACATGCTGCTGCAGATCAAATCTGATCACCAATAGATAACACAAACACTAACAAGTTACTAAATTCAGTATGAAGCCTTATACTGTATTTATACGTTTTGCTGTGTGTTTAGAACTGAGTACAAGGAGATGCATGGAGAAACACGATTTACCTTCAACATCCTAAGCTCAAGTTTTGTTATCTCACGACCATTCATAAAAACTCCTGTATTTCCTTTGCTAGCATCCATCTGAAGCTTACCTCCAATATTTAGTTTTGAACTTATTATCTTATCTGGCTTCTCTCCCTCCTGAAATTCACTACTTTCAAGTAAATACAAAATCGAAAACAACAAAAACGAACCTCTAAAAAAAACTTGTATCTTCAAACCGAAAATTTCACCTTCCCCCAAAGTCCGGAATCCTTATCATACCAATACCTCCCAGGCTTCAACTTCTGAGGAGGCATTG
>JANTPZ010099557.1:0-11548 GCA_025593235.1 Vachellia pachyceras
TTTCCATTTTTGAAAATTTTAAGTTCACATAAAAAGCCCAATTTAAGTTATCCAATGCCCAAGAGTGGTTCAAAAGTGGTCTAATAAAAGGATATATGGGGAAAATAGGAGGTGCTACACTCTTGATCCACCCTCTGAGGATTTGAAAAATCATCAGCCTCCAAGTGTTTGTCTGTTTCTCTTATGTGTATTTTGGCATTATATTATAAAAATAAGAGAGTATATATAGGATCTCTCAGCAATTTTACCTTCAAGTGTTTGGCTGTTTCTGTTTCACGTTGGCTTTCTTGTGTATTGCCAAAAAAAAAAAGTATGCATGCATATTCATGGCTAATAAAACTGAGTGTTACCGCTTCTGAACAGCACCAAGATCGAGTCCCACGTGATAAGGAAAGAAAGTCTGAGCCAAGGAGAAAAAGAATATTGATGTTTTCTTATTTCATTAATTTATTTTGTACATCACGTGAATGCATATATAGACAGATGGTTTTCATATACAGCTGGCATCTCAGTTAAGTTAAAGTAACTAAGTAACTAACTATAGTTACGTAACAAACAAATTAACAACTTGATTCTATTTTCGCACTAACAGTAACTGAACTAACTTTCCTTTGTGACTAACTCTGTTACCCCCCCACAAGCTGGCAGGTAGATGTTGATCATGCCAAGCTTGGAGACAAGATGTTTGAAGGGCTGTGGATCCAGAGGCTTTGTAAATATATCTGCTAATTGATTGTAACTTCGCACAGGAACCAGACGTATTACACCTGCCTGAACTTTGTCCCTAACGAAGTGGCAATCTAACTCAAGATGTTTGGTGCGCTCATAGAATGTTGGGTTGGAGGCAATGTAGATTGCAGATTGATTGTCACAATACAATGTGGTAGGAGAAGAATGAGGGAGCTGGAGGTCCGTGAGGAGATAAAGCAACCACTGGATCTCACAGGCAACACAACCCATAGCTCGATATTCTGCTTCAGAAGAGGAAAGGGACACGGTTGTTTGCTTCTTGGAACGCCAAGATATGAGAGATTGACCAAGAAAGATACAGTAACCTGAAAGAGAGCGTCGTGAGTCAGGACACCTTGCCCAGTCTGAATCACTGAAAGCTTGAAGTTGGAAGGATGAATTGGATGGAAAGAAGAGTCTCTTTCCAGGGCTGCTCTTGAGGTAGCGGAGGACCCGAAGTGCTGCAGTGAAATGGACTGTTGTGGGAGCCTGTGTAAACTGACACAATTGTTGTATAGCATAACATAAATCTGGTCTGGTGGTTGTGAGGTAGAGGAGGCGCCCTACAAGACGGCGGTAAGGGGCTGGATCATGAAGAGGGATGCCATGTTCTTGAGACAACTTAGTAGACCGAGCCATAGGGGTTGAGAGTGGCTTACAACCTAGATAACCAGCATCTGATAAAATCTCAAGGGCAAATTTTCGCTGATTTAAGGAAATTCCAGAGGATGAACGTGCAACCTCCAAGCCAAAGAAAAATTTGAGCTTGCCAAGATTTTTAATTTTGAAGGAGGCATCAAGAGAGGCCTTGATTTGTGCAATTTCAACAGAATCATTTCCAGCAAGTATTATGTCATCCACATAAACCAACAGTGCAGTAAAAGAAGTGCCATTTGATTTAACAAAAAAGAGTAATCCGCTTTGGATTGAGCATATCCATGTGAAATTAGAGCAGATGAAAGTTTTGCAAACCATTGTCTAGAGGCCTGTTTAAGGCCATAAAGTGATTTCTGCAATTTACAGACAAGGTGAGGAGTAGGAGTAGAAAAACCTGGTGGGAGGCTCATGTAGACATCTTCATGGAGGTCTCCATGGAGGAAGGCATTGTTTACATCAAGTTGTTCAAGGTGCCAATTTGAGGCAGCAGCAATGGCAAGTAACAAACGTACGGTAGTCATCTTGGCCACTGGAGAGAAAGTGTCAAAGTAGTCAATGCCTTCGGTTTGGGTATAGCCCTTTGCAACTAACCGAGCCTTGTGCCTCTCAAGAGTACCATCAGCATGAAACTTAGTCCTGTAAACCCACTTGCAACCAATGGCAGTTTTGCCCTTAGGTAATTCAGTCAAGATCCAAGTATGATTTTGCTCTAATGTTGAAATTTCTGTTTGCATAGCCTGCTGCCACTCAGGGTATTTTGTGGCTTCACGATATGATTTGGGCTCAAGTGGAGTAGAGATAGATAAAGTAAAATGTCTGTGAGTAGGAGAAAGGGAATCATATGAAATAACGGATGACAAAGGATACCTGCAGGCTTGAGGCATGGAGAGCGATTGACTTGTGAGTAAAGAGCAGTGATAATCATGTAGGTAGGAGGGCTGCTTGTGAACTCTATGAGAACGGCGAAGTGAAAGAGAGGGCGTAGGTTCAGATGAAGTGGTGGTGGGAGGGAAAGAAACTGAGTTAGAGAGATTTGAATTGCAGGGTAATGATGAAATATTAGAGTCAGGGTAATCTAAGTGGGGAAAGGACTGAGGCATGGGTAAAGTGGAGTTAGGTGATGAAGAGGGGGAAGAAAATGGAAAGATGGATTCATAGAATATAACATGTCTAGACATGAAGATTTAATTTGTGGAAATATCCAGTAAGATGTATCCCTTGGTGCCAGTTTTGAAACCAAGGAATGCACATTTGCGTGCTCTAATATCAAATTTTGTCCGGTGAGGGGATGAGTTGCAGGCAAAGCAAAGAGAGCCAAATACCTTTAAAGAGGTATAATCTGGAGAGACATTATAAAGTAGCTGATGAGGGGATTTGTTTTTCAATATGGGACTAGGTAATCGATTTATGATGTAAACTGCATGGGACACAGCATAGGACCAGTAAGATAAAGGAAGGTGCGATTGAAACATGAGGGCTCTAGCCACATTCATGATATGTTGGTGTTTTCTTTCCACTCTGCTATTTTGCTCAGGGGTGGCTACACAAGAGGTTTGGTGCAAGATTCCTTTAGAAGAGTAAAAAGAGGTAAGGTTGAATTCTGCACCATTGTCAGTTCGAATGATTTTAACTCTCTGGTTGAATTGATTTTCAAGGAAGGTAAGTAAATTTTGTATCGCAGATGCAGCTTCAGATTTAAGTTTTAGTAAACAGATCCATGTGTGACGTGTAAAATCATCTACTACTGTTAGGAAGTAACGATGGCCGTGTATTGAAGGGGTAGAATATGGTCCCCAAATATCAGCATGTATCAATTGCAAAGGGAATGAGGAAGTGGAATTACTAAGAGGAAAGGGTAATTTTCTTTGTTTTGCAAAATGACATATATCACAACTAGTATCAGTTTGTTTACAAGGAATGAAAGAGAATTGGTGATGCAAGGTGTCTAACACATTGTGAGATAGGTGACCAAGGCGATAGTGCCACAATTCAAATGAATCTGTGGATGATTTAGGCTTGATGATTGATGTCGAGTTGACACAGGCAGCAGAAGATGAATCACTGCATAATTTATATAAACCTTGAAAGGATTTAGCTGTACCAATCGTTTTCCATGCCTTCAAGTCCTGTATGATGCAAAAAGTGGAAGAGAAAATGACACAACAGGGAAGTTGGTTAGTCAACTGAGAGACAGAGATGATGTTGAAATGAAATGTAGGTATGTAAAGGACATTTGAAAGATGAATGGAAGAAGTAAGCTGTATGGTGCCAGCAATTGTAGTGAGGGCTGTAGTGTTTGTAGGTAAAGTAACTTGGATGGGGGAGATATGATGGTAGGAAGTAAAGGAGGACAATGAATAGCAAACATGAACAGTGGCTCCACTGTCTATTATCCATGAGTCTGATGAAGTAAATGAGGAAATGGAGTAAATACCTTGGTTTGAAGTGTTTGGGATTAACGTGAGAGATGAAACCTGATTGATGTGTGGAGTAGGATTTTTGGTTGCAGAGTGTGTGGATTGAGTGGCAGTGGGAGCAGCAACGTTGTTATGCAGAAGAGACAAAAGTTGATTGTATTGTTCTTGAGTGAATGGACAAGTAGCGTTGATTGAAGAAGATTTACATGGATCAAGCGTGGCTGAGGCATCAGGAGAAGACATTTTAACATTGTTGACTGTATTGCCATTTCTGAATTTAAATCCTGGCGGAAATCCATGTTTTCTATAGCATGTCTCGACGGTGTGTCGTGGCTTGCCACAATATGTGCAAATCTTGCCATTACCAGCGATGCCAGAATTCTTTGGTTGAGACAACAGCTTGGCATTATTGCGGAAGAGACAAACAGCAGAGGGCACTGGACCAGAAAGCTCACGTTCTTGCTGTATGACCATGGAAAATACCTTGTTGATTGGAGGCATCGGGTCCATCAACATGATCTGAGATCGGACAGTGGTGAAGCGTTCATTTAATCCCTTCAGAAACATGATAACATAGTCCTGTTGGATGTAATCCTTTGCAGAACACGAGCAAGCAGGCAGAGGACGAAAGTTAAGGAGTTCATCCCATATTATCTTCATTCTGGTGAAATAGTCTGTAACTGAGAGATCACCTTGGTGAAATTTGTATAGTTCTTCTTGAAGTTCTGCCACACGAAATGCATCACCATGACTGAAACGCTCGCGTAAATCAGACCATACATCTGCAGCTTTGTTAAGCCAAAGAACACTTTGAGCTATGGAGGGAGAAAGCGAACGATTGATCCATGAGAGGACCATAGTATTGCAACGTTGCCAAGCCGGAAAGAGAGAGTAAGAAGTGGCCGGGACGGAAATGGAGCCATCGACAAACTGGAATTTGTTTTTGCTGATGAGAGCCATTGTCATGGCTCGTGCCCATTGATGATAGTTGGATCCGGTAAGGGATGGCGATACAAGAATGAGAGAGGGATTCTCATTCGGATGAAGGTAGTAGTAGCTTGTCGGATCTTGTGAGGGATCGGTTTGTGATGTGGTTGAAATGAATCTCCAGACATGCTTAACCAGAAAGGAAGAAGAAGAATTGCGGAGTCTAAAGGTAAAGAAAGATAAAACCAGATTGGGAAGCGTGTAGTTGCTCTAATACCATGTTACCGCTTCTGAACAGCACCAAGATCGAGTCCCGCGTGATAAGGAAAGAAAGTCTGAGCCAAGGAGAAAAAGAATACTGATGTTTTCTTATTTCATTAATTTATTCTGTACATCACGTGAATGCATATATAGACAGATGGTTTTCATATACAGCTGGCATCTCAGTTAAGTTAAAGTAACTAAGTAACTAACTATAGTTACGTAACAAACAAATTAACAACTTGATTCTATTTTCGCACTAACAGTAACTGAACTAACTTTCCTTTGCGACTAACTCTGTTAGACGTGCTTTTATAGCATTGTTGAGAACACAGTAAAGTTAATGATGATGATTTATAAATTAATGATATATGGCCTATCATAGAATACATATAAGAAAATATGGAGACGTGGATGGGATATTTGGATCCTCTCCCTGCCTACCTTTCTATACACGATCTCACCCATCCATTTAATTGCAAAGTTTATTTAATGGTATAACATTACTAACTATGCCATTAAACTAAATGCCCTACTTATTACTTTTGATCCTTTAAGTTTAATGCAAGTTTCAATTCGGTCTCTTAAGTTTAAGAAATATACTTTCAGTTCTTTTACCTTAACATTGTTACTTTTGTTCAAGAGAAAATGATGACTTATCAAATGTAAATAGCGATTATACAAATAATACTGATAAAAATGCTTACATTTTTAAGTATTCAATATAATTATTTTTCTATTTTTAAATTTAACCATGTTTTACGACCATTTAATTGCAGAATCATAGCCTAAATTTGATAAATTATAATTTTCCGTTAAATGAAAATAATTGTGTTAGATAAAAACACTAAAAATATACTTTTTAAATTTAACGGATTAAATTGAAATTTGATTTAAATATAAAGAATCAAATACATACATTTATAATCTTGTATTCAAAAAGTGATGATAAATATGCAGTAATCCCTGTACTAAATGTAGCAATTACATAAGGATTTCACTTTGTTCCTTAACCTTTAAATTTATAATATTTTTGGAATAACCTTATTGATTGCACAGGGCAAATGGTTACCTTGAATGGGTCATCATAACACACATAATTAAAATGCCCACTTTAGAATAATCAACCCACACATGTTATGAAATACTAATTTTTTAATATTCATATATTAATTATCCTTTTTTCTAACAGAAAAATTAATTAGCTAACTCTTACATTAAAAATAAGATAAAATAACTATTAAATCAAATAGGTTACAAGATGGATGGATGAGATGGGATATAAAGAGAAATTATGGAGGTGATCCCAATTCAAGATAGATGGCAACCTCAGAGTAATACGAGGAAAAGCTTCTACTTCTACCAATAACTATTCACCAATTTGCTCATATTGCTGCATCTTTGGGCCCCACTCCCTATAGAGAGAGAAGGGAAAATGACTTTTAGGGGCCTTGAGAGAAAGCAAAACACACTAAAAGCCCTAAAGTTTTGGAAAACACATTGAGGGCCCTGAAAATTTGGGAAATACAATGGACCCATGTCAAACCATTTAATGGTTTGAGAGATAAATTGTAGAAAATTAATTTTAAGTTCTCAAAGATGATTGAGAAAGAAAAAGAGACACCAGTTGTTGGTATGGGGTAAAACTTATTTAAAATCAGCCATAAGTTTTCCAATTTTGACTTATAAATTATTGGAAAAATAATCAACTAATGAAGTACAATAATAGCTTCTTCATTTCATGAAATAAGTTTATCAAATTTTATTAGTTGATTATCGATGCCCCTCATTTTTTAAAAAATATATACTTTATGTCATTAAAAAAACAACATGAGGCTGCCATGCCCCATCAAAATCCACCTCTTATGAAATTGTTGAAGGCTAATCAAGAATAGCGGATCTCCATATTATGGAAGAACTTAACAAAATAATCATCACAAAAAATGCTTCCTAGGTTCAAGCCTCAATAAAGCATTTTTTGCGTGAAGCATATGATATTTTGAATTCATTTCACTTTAACTTCAAAGATTTACCAGTGGTCAAGACTGATTCGGATTGAGCCAAGTAAGACTACATGAACAAAAAGCCTCCTCACCAAGTAGCTAACACTATTGCATACCCAAAACTCAAACTCAAAACCTCTCGTTAGATCAATAAAACCCCATTATTAGATGAATAAGTGCATAGTGATAAGAGTCGGCAAGACTTAAAAAAAATCTCCATGAATCAGTAATCCTTAATCATCAAATTAATGGTTTTTATACCATCTTGGTCAGGATGAATAAGCTATACGCCTATGCTGTTTCGACCGGCACAAACAAAGCTGATGCATCATTGGTAACATTTGTGTAACAAGAGAAATTGTTGTAAGCTGACAGAGCCATAAGCACAAAGCCAAACATCCCTCTGCATTAACCAACCTTTTACTTACACATTTAGAGCTAGGATTACTATTTACTGATAACACAAGTCTTTCACCATTTTGCCCCACAAACTTTTGAGTCATGTAGGCGTTCGTTGTTCCAAGACGTCATTTTCCCTGAAAAGGGTAGAGAGAGAGAGAGAGAGGTTGGAGTGAAGATAGAAGGGAAGGCATGTGATTGCTTGTGAAAGCAGATAGGCATCTCATCACATCTCTCTCTGGTTGGCCAGCTATGAATGAATCTCTGTACTATGCATCTTCTCTTCCTAACGTCCCCCACAAGCCTTCTTCCCCCATATGCCATCTCCGCCGGCTTTTTCTGATCTCTTTTTCCTTCCCATTATTATTATTATCTATTTCTTCTCGTAATAGTTAACCACACAACATGCCAATCGCAACAGCCTTTCCCCCCCCCCCTCTCTCTCCCAAACAAAAAATGACAATGAAAAAAGTTGGGCTCTGCATCATATTCTTCACCCTTCTTGTCTGCCTGCCCTATTCACTGTTTAAATCTTGGATTTCAAGTCATCTAAATATGTATATTGGTTAAAGCTTTAATAACAACCACCCTAACACTTTGGTACTTTTCTTTTTCAGACGCATCAAAAAGTGAGAGAGACAAAACTGGAATATCCAAAAAATGCATCCCAAACACCACCTCCCCTCATAGCTTAAAAAAAAAAATAGAATAAAAAAAGTATTGTCACTTAGATGAATATGTATACATAATACATGTATTAAAAATAAAAGGCGTCCAGAATCAGCATCATCAGCATCCTTATGGAAGTCGTTCTGAAGGCTGTGAGGAGGATGACCCAGCTGTGATCAGGGTGGTGCCATGTGATCCTGATCTCATGCATCCATTAATGTGGTCATGGCGGAGAAATAAATATACATCCTCTGTAAAAATTTATTCTTTATTTTACTTCTTGGCCGACTGATTCTGTAATTAATTCTATTAGTTACTCGATATCCATGATTATCATTTATTTTTTATAAACGAGAATAAACGCGAGCATTTCAATTGATTGGATTATCACAATTGATACCAATATATATTTGGACTTCATGGGCTTCACTTTAACGGGCCATGTAATGCATAGTTTTTCGTGTTGATCCAACAAGAGATTGAGGCCCAAGACATAGAGCAATATGTGGTTGACACTTAGGTTGGGTCCATCCACCCCACAAAACACATTTTTCAACTTTCATGACTGACATTTAAATTAGATGCAAAATCACCCATTAATGACTTCAGCACTATATGTTCTTTTTGAAGTGCAAAAAAATACCCATGAACATCCAACGTAAGAGCAAAAATATCGGGATCGTTAAATGTAACCTAACTCAATTACTTTATGTGATCGGGTCTAAGCTATTTTGCATGTATTTGTAATGGTTACTGACATTTTTGCTCAAATGTTTGAGTATTTTTGTGTATTCAAAAGACATGATGCTGGATACATGCCGTTTGGCAAATTGGTCGAGCTTCATAGACTTGTCACTATAAATCTACTGCAATCACCTTGGCCAAGAATTTTTGTTTTGATGCGACCATATTCATAAACTTAGGGCCGTTCGGGTGGTGCTAAATTTTTTATTTTTGGTTTTAAAATGTAATTTTAAAAATAAAATGTGTTTGACTAAATGAAGATGAGTTGTTTTTAACATTATTTCAAAACAGATTTTATCCATATTTAAAAACCATAAAAAAGGTTTTTAAATTTTAATTTTATTTTAAAAAAATTATTACACTTCCCGAGGACAGTGCTCCTTCCCTCCTCAACCTCTTTCACATAACTGATGTAGCACCAATTCGTTCCATGGTGGCACTTCTCAACGCCATAGTCTTTCCAATACCAATTCGTCGTAAACCTGTTCCTGTTTGACTGTTTCACCTTCTTTGAACTCTTCCCATTCTGCGCCAACATCATAGCCTCCTGCGATGGACCCTATCCTTACTCACAGTGGCGGAGCCACCTTAATATCATGGTGGACAAATGCCCCCACTGAAATTTTATTGTTATATATAAATAATTATTAGATTTTTATTATGCACCCATTAAAATTTAAGATTTGAACCCACTCAAATTATATATACTAACAAGTTTGTTATCATTTACTTAAAAATAAAAAAAGTTGCTCTCACTGTTCTAAAGACCTGATTTCGCCACTGCTTGCTCAGCTTCAATCCCCTTATGACGATCAGTCTCAAACCCCTCACGAATGGACCCTCCTCGTTATTCAGTTTTGCTACCTCATATTCCTCTTTGCTTTCTCTCTCCTCTTCACTGCCGTTGTGGTTTTCACTGTCGCCTCTCTATACCTCCAAGCATGTGTCCTTTTCCTCGACTTTATCTGCAACCCCCATAGTCTTTAAGCGATTGTTCATCACTTTTCTCTAGGTAACGATCTTAATGTTCGCTTATAACTTGGTCTTTGTTCTTGGCCTGGTTATGATGATCATAGCCATTGTGTTATGGATATTATCAGTGCGAAAGAGATGCAGAAGATGGTTTAATATTCACGGTTATATTTTCCAGAAATCAGAACAGTACAAGAAGTTCAAGATACACTCCTCAAGATGAGAGGAAGAAACAGAGGGAAATATCATAAGGGAATAACAGAAAAGCATAACTGAAAAGAATAACAGAATTCACAGAAAGAAATGATCCAAGAGAGAAAAGCTCATAACCGATCCCCTTTCATCGTCATTACTCCCTCTATTTATAACTACTCCATTTCGTCTAACTCTCGCAGCTTCCACATTCTTCTTTTCACTCGGATGCTTTACCTTCTCGGGCCCATATGTTCTTGGGCCTGTTCATTGTTTGGGCTCTCTCCCACGGCCATTGTCTTCTCCGCCTTCTGTTGGTCCATTACATTACCCCCTCATAGATTGGAACCTTGTCCTCAAGGTTCAAAGTCGGGGCCCACTGGCGTAGATCTTCCTCAAACTCCCAAGAATCTGCCATCGGACCATCCCACCTAATCAGAAACTGACGAAGCCAGCGATCATCATGATGCACGTGTCTCATGGCTAACACTTCCAAGGGTTGACATAACGGGCCTTCAGGCAGGGTGTGCAGTGGTAATGGAAAGTAAGTTCCAGCCTGTGGGTCTCTGTGATACGGTTTAAGCTGCGAAATGTGGAAAACCGGATGGATCTTCGCCTGCGCCGGCAAATCCAAGCGATATCCAACCTGATCGACACGGTCTGTCACCTGGAATGGACCGAAGTATTGGAGGGCAAGCTTCTGGAACTTGCGGAGTTGAACAGAGTGTTGTCGATAAGGTTGGAGTCGTACCAAGACCTAGTCGCCTATCTGAAAGTTCATTGCCCGTCTGTTTTTATTGGCAAACTGTTTCATTCACCGTTGTGCAGTGGTCAGATTCTGCTTCAGAGTTCCCAACACTTCATCCCGTTCACAGAGTTGACGATGGACATCAAATGGGGTATCTTCCAATGATGAATGTCGTAACAGCGGCGGTGGGTCACGACCATACACTACTCTGAATGGAGTGAACCCCGTAGATGAGTGAAAAGCAGAGTTATACCAAAATTCCGCGTAGGGGAGGTATGGCAGCCACTGTCTGGGGTAATGGTGGATAAAACAACGCAAGTACATCTCCAGACACTTATTGAGCGCCAATGTTTGCCCGTCCGATTGTGGGTGATACGCCGTTGAGAAACAAAGTTGAGTGCCCTGCAATTTCATTAGATGCCGCTAAAAAGCACTCGTAAACACGTGGGACACCATGCACCTTCACTACGTGCTGTACAAAAGCCTCAGCGACCGTTGAACTGCAAAAATGAGCAGGTAGAGGTGTGAAGTGTCCGTACTTGGAAAGACGATCAACCACCACCATGATGACCGAAACACCACGAACCACTGGAAGGCCCACAATGAAATCCATGGAGACATCTTCCCAAATACGCTCGGGGGATGGGAAGGGGTTGCAATAGCCCAGCTGGGTGTAGGTGTGACGTTTTGGCTTGTTGACAGACTGAGCACGTCTTGACGAAGTTGCGAATATCTCTCCTCATATCATGCCAAAAGAAAAGTCGTGCAATCCGGTGGAACGTGCGTAGGAATCCTGCGTGGCCCCTAACTGATGAAGAATGAAACTCAAG
>JANTPZ010099559.1:0-11168 GCA_025593235.1 Vachellia pachyceras
CAAATCATTTTTTGGAACTTGATTAGGGTTAAAGGAATTCAACATTTAACTCTCTTAAAATTGAATGGATACATCCACTGTGACTCAGTTTTTATTGAGGGTTACATAAATTGATTTTTTTAAAACAACTTATTCATCTATTTGGACATAAAAATGCCAAATCATTTTTTGGAACTTGATTAGGGTTAAAGGAATTCAACATTTAACTCTCTT
Source organism: Vachellia pachyceras (assembly GCA_025593235.1). Taxonomy (NCBI): domain Eukaryota; kingdom Viridiplantae; phylum Streptophyta; class Magnoliopsida; order Fabales; family Fabaceae; genus Vachellia; species Vachellia pachyceras. The sequence continues at coordinate 214 of JANTPZ010099559.1, forward strand.
AAAATTGAATGGATACATCCACTGTGACTCAGTTTTTATTGAGGGTTACATAAATTGATTTTTTTAAAACAACTTATTCATCTATTTGGACATAAAAATGCCAAATCATTTTTTGGAACTTGATTAGGGTTAAAGGAATTCAACATTTAACTCTCTTAAAATTGAATGGATACATCCACTGTGACTCAGTTTTTATTGAGGGTTACATAAATTGATTTTTTTAAAACAACTTATTCATCTATTTGGACATAAAAATGCCAAATCATTTTTTGGAACTTGATTAGGGTTAAAGGAATTCAACATTTAACTCTCTTAAAATTGAATGGATACATCCACTGTGACTCAGTTTTTATTGAGGGTTACATAAATTGATTTTTTTAAAACAACTTATTCATCTATTTGGACATAAAAATGCCAAATCATTTTTTGGAACTTGATTAGGGTTAAAGGAATTCAACATTTAACTCTCTTAAAATTGAATGGATACATCCACTGTGACTCAGTTTTTATTGAAGGTTACATAAATTGATTTTTTTCAAAAAAATTAATCACCTATTTTGATATAAAATTGCCAAAACTTTTTTTTTTAGAACTAGATTAGGGTTAGACGAATTAGACATTTAACACTTTTAAAATTGTATGGATACATCCACTGTGACTCTGTTTTTATTGAGGGTAACATAAATCGAGTTTTTTCAAAAAAATTTATTTATCTATTTAGACATAAATGCCAAATCTTTTTTTGGAACCTGATAAGAGTTAAAGGAGTTAAACATTTAACTCTCTTAAAACTGATTGGATACATACACTGTGAATCAGTTTTTTAGGGTTACATAATTGGAGTTTTTAAAAAAAACTTATTTATCTATTTAGACATAAAAATGACAAATTTTTTTTTGGAACTTCATTAGGGTTAAAGGAATTAAACATTTAACTCTCTTAAAATTATATGCATACAACCACTTTGACTATGTTTTTATTGATGGTTACATAAATCGAGTTTTTTTAAAAAACTTGTTCATCTATTTGGACATAGAAAATCCAAATATATTTTTTTTGGAACTAGAATAGGGATAAAGGAATTAAACATTTAACTCTCTTAAAATTGTATGGATACATCCACTATGACTCTGTTTTTATTGAGCGTTACCTAAATCGAGTTTTTTTTAAAAACTTATTAACCTATTTGGACATAAAAATGCCAAATCATTTTTTGAACTTGATTATGGTTGGAGGAATTAAACATTTAACTCTCTCAAAATTGAAAGGATGCATCCACGGTAACTCAGTTTTTATTGAGGTTCCATAAATCGAGTTTTTAAAAAAAAACTTATTCATAAATTTGAACATAAAAATGCCAATCTTTTTTTTGGAACTTGATTAGGGTTACAGGAATTAAACAATTAACTCTCTTAAAATTGAATGGATACATCCATAGTGACTCAGTTTTTATTGAGGCTTACATAAATCGAGCTTTTTTGGAACTTGATTAGAGCTAAAGGAATTTAACTTTTTACTATCTCAAAATTGACTGCATAAATCAACTGTGACTCGGTTATTAATGAGGGTTGCATAAATTGATTTTTTTAAAAAAAATCTATTCATCTATTTCGATATAAATTTGCCAAAACATTTTTTTAGAACTAGATTAGGGTTAGAGGAATTAAACATTTAACACTTTTAAAAATATATGGATACAACCACTGTGACTCTGTTTTTATTGAGGGTGACAAAAATCGAGTTTTTTTAAAAAAAACTTATTCATCTATTTGCACATAAAAATGCCAAATCTTTTTTTGGAACTTGATTAGAGCTAAAGGAATTAAACATTTAACTCTCTTAAAATTAACTGCATAAATAGACTGTGACTCAGTTTTTATTGAGGGTTACATAAATTGATTTTTTTAGAAAAAAACTTATTCATCTATTTGGATATAAATTTGCCAAAAAAAAATTTTTAGAATTAGATTAGTGTTAGAGGAATTAAACATTTAACTCTTTTAAAATTGTATGGATACATCCACTGTGACTCTGTTTTTATATAGGGTTACATAAATCGAGTTTTATTAAAAAAACTTATTCATCTATTTTAACATAAAAAGGCCAAATCTCTTTTGTAACTTGATTAGTGTGAAAGGAATTTAACATTTCATTCTTTTAAAATTGAATGGATACATCCACTGTGACTCAGTTTTTATTGAGGGTTACCTAAATTGAGTTTTTTTTTAAAAAAACTTATTCATCTATTTGGGCATCAAAATGCCAAATCTTATTTGGAACTTGATTAGTGGTAAAGGAATTTAACGTTTAACTCTTTTAAAATTGAATGGATACATTCACTGTGACTCAGTTTTTATTGAGGTTTATATAAATCGAGTTTTTTTTAAAAAAAATTATTCATCTATTTGGACATAAAAATGCCAAATCTTTCTTGGAACTTGATTAGAGCTAAAGGAATTTAACTTTTAACTCTCTCAAAATTGACTGCATAAATCAACTGTGACTCAGTTTTTAATGAGGGTTGCATAAATTGATTTTTTTTAAAAAAAAACCTATTCATCTATTTGGGTATAAATTTGCCAAAACATTTTTTTAGAACTAGATTAGGGTTAGAGGAATTAAACATTTAACACTTTTAAAAATGTATGGATACAACCACTGTGACTCTTTTTTTATTGAGTGTTACATAAATCGAGTTTTTTTAAAAACCTGTTCATCTATTTAAACATAAAAAGGCTAAACTTTTTTTGGTACTTGATTAGGGTTAGAGGAATTAAACATTTAACTCTCTTAAAATTGAATGGATACATCCACTGTGACTCAGTTTTTATTGAGGGTCAATAAATCGAGTTTTTTTAAAAACTTGTTCATCTATTTGGACATAAAAATGCCAAATCTTTTTTTTGGAACTTGATTAGAGCTAAAGGAATTAAACATTTAACTCTTTTAAAATTAACTGCATAAATAGACTGTGACCCAGTTTTTATTGAGGGTTACTTAAATTGATTTTTTTAAGAAAAAACTTATTCATCTATTTGGATATAAATTTGCTAAAAAAAATTTTAGAATTAGATTAGTGTTAGAGGAATTAAACATTTAACTCTTTTAAAATTTTATGGATACATCCACTGTGACTCTGTCTTTATATAGGGTTACACAAATCGAGTTTTATTAAAAAAACTTATTCATCTATTTTAACATAAAAGGCCAAATTTGTTTTGGAACTTGATGTTAAAGGAATTTAACGTTTAACTCTTTTAAAATTGAATGGATACATCCACTGTGACTCAATTTTTAATGAGGGTTACCTAAATCGAGTTTTTTTAAAAAAAAAAACTTATTCATCTACTTGGACATCAAAATGCCAAATCTTATTTGGAACTTCATTTGTGTTAAAGGAATTTAACGTTTAACTCTTTTAAAATTGAATGGATACATCCACTGTGACTCAGTTTTTATTGAGGGTTATATAAATCGAGTTTTTCTAAAAAAAAACTTATTCATCTATTTCGACATAAAAATGCCAAATCTTTTTTGGAACTTGGTTAGAGCTAAAGGAATTTAACTTTTAACTCTCTCAAAATTGACTGCATAAATCAACTGTGGCTCAGTTTTGATTGAGGGTTGCATAAATTGATTTTTTTTAAAAAAAATTATTCATCTATTTGGATATAAATTTGGCAAAACATTTTTTTAGAACTAGATTAGGGTTAGAGGAATTAAACATTTAACACTTTTAAAAATGTATGGATACAACCACTGTGACTCTGTTTTTATTGAGGGTTACAAAAATCGAGTTTTTTTAAAAAAAACTTATTCATCTATTTGCACATAAAAAGACCAAATCTTTTTTTGGAATTTGATTAGGGTGATAGGAAATAAACATTTAACTCTCTTAAAATTGAATGGATGCATCAACTGTGACTAAGTTTTTGTTCAGGGTTACATAAATCGAGTTTATTTAAAAAAAACATATTAATCTATTTGGATATAAAATTGCCAAAACATTTTTTAGAACTAGATGAGGGTTAGAGAAATTAAACATTTAACTCTCTTAAAATTGTGTGGATAGAACCACTGTTTCTCTGTTTTTATTGAGTGTTACATAAATCGAGTTTTTTTTAAAAACTTATTCATCTTTTTGAACATAAAAAGGCTAAAACTTTTTTTGGTACTTTATTAGGGTTAGAGGAATTAAACATTTAACTCTCTTAAAATTGAATGGATACATCCATTGTGACTCAGTTTTTATTGAGGGTTACATAAATCGAGTTTTTTTTTAAAAAAACTTATTAATCTATTTGGACATAAAAATCCAAATCTTTTTTGGAACTTGATTTGGGTTAAAGGAATTTATCATCTAACTCTTTTAAAATTGAATGGATACATCCATAGTGACTCAGATTTTATTGAGGGTTATGTGAATCGAGTTTTTTATAAAAAATCGTATTCATCAATTTGGACATCAAAATGCCACATCTTTCTTTGGAACTTATTTAGGGTTAAAGGAATTAAACATTTAACTCTCCTAAAATTCAATGGATAGATCCACTGTGACTCAGTTTTTATTGAGGGTTATGTAAATCGAGTTTTTTTTTAAAAAAACTTATTCGTCTATTTGGACATAAAAATGCCAAATCTTTTTTGGAACTTAATTAGAGCTAAAGGAATTAAACATTTAACTCTCTTAAAATTTTATTGATAGATCCACTGTGACTCAGTTTTTATTGAGGGTTACATAAATCGAGTTTTTTTAAAAAAAAAACCTTATTCATCTATTTCGACATAAAAATGCCAAATCTATTTTGTAACTTGTTTAAGTTTACATGAATTATACATTTAACTCTCATAAAATTGAATGGATACATCTAATGTGACTCAGTTTTTGTTGAGGGTTACATAAATTAATTTCTTTTAAGAAAAAACTTATACATCTATTTGGTTATAAAATTGCGAAAACTTTTTTTTAGAACTAGATAAGGGTTAGAGGAATTAAACATTTAACTCACTTAAAATTGTTTGGATACAACCATTGTGACTCTGTTTTTGTTAAGGGTTACATAAATTAATTTTTTTAATAAAAACATAACATCTATTTGGAAATAAATTTGCCAAAACTATTTTTTAGAACTAGATTAGGGTTAGAGGAATTAAACATTTAACTCTCTTAAAATTTTATGGATACAACCACAGTGACTCTGTTTTTATTGAGCGTTACATAAATTGAGTTTTTTTTTAAAAAACTCATACATCTATTTGGACATAAAAATGCCAAATCTTTTTTGGAACTTGATTAGTGTTACAGGAATTAAACATTTAACTCTCTTAAAATTGAATAGATACATCCACTGTTACTCAATTTTTTTTAAGGTTACATAAATTATTTTTTTTAAGAAAAACTTATTCATCAATTTGGATATAAAATTGACAAAACTTTTTATTAGAACTTGATTAGGGTTAGAGGAATTAAACATTTAACTCTCTTAAAATTTTATGGATACAACCACTATGACACTGTTTTTATTGAGGGTTACCTAAATTGAGTTTTTTAAAAAAAATTTATCCATCTATTTGGACATAAAAATGCCAAATCTTTTTTGGAACTTGATTAGTGTTACAGGAATTAAACATTTAACTCTCTTAAAATTGAATAGATACATCCACTGTTACTCAATTTTTTTTAAGGTTACATAAATTATTTTTTTTAAGAAAAACTTATTCATCAATTTGGATATAAAATTGACAAAACTTTTTATTAGAACTTGATTAGGGTTAGAGGAATTAAACATTTAACTCTCTTAAAATTTTATGGATACAACCACTATGACACTGTTTTTATTGAGGGTTACCTAAATTGAGTTTTTTAAAAAAAATTTATCCATCTATTTGGACATAAAAATGCCAAATCTTTTTTGGAACTTGATTAGTGTTACAGGAATTAAACATTTAACTCTCTTAAAATTGAATAGATACATCCACTGTTACTCAGTTTTTTTTAGGGTTACATAAATTAATTTTTTTCAGAAGAACTTATTCATCTATTTGCATATAAAATTGCCAAAACTTCTTTTTAGAAATAGATTAGGGTTAGAGGAATTAAACATTTAACTCTCTTAAAATTGTATCTATACAACAACTGTGACTCAGTTTTTATTGAGAGTTACATAAATCGAGTTTTTTTAAAAAAAACTTACTCATCTATTTGGACATAGAAATGCCAAATATTTTTTTTGGGAACTAAAATAGGGTTAAAGGAATTAAACATTTAACTCTATTAAAATTGTTTGGATACATCCACTCTGACTCAGTTTTTATTGAGGGTTACATAAATCGAGTTTTTCTTAAAAAAACTTATTCATCTATTTGGATATAAAAATACCAAATCTTTTTTGGAACTTGATTAGGGTTACAGGAATTAAACATTTAACTCTCTTAAAATTGAATGGATACATCCACTGTGACTCAGTTTTTTTTAGGGTTACATAAATTAATTTTTTAAGAAAAACTTATTCATCAATTTTGATATAAAATTGCCAAAACTTCGTTTTTTAGATATAGATTAGGGTTAGAGGAATTAAACATTTAACTCTCTTAAAATTGTGTGGATACAACCACTGTGACCCTGTTTTTATTGAGGGTTACATAAATGGAGTTTTTTTAAAAAAAACTTACTCATCTATTTGGACATAGAAATGCCAAATATTTTTTTTGGAACTAAAATAGGGTTAAAGGAATTAAACATTTAACTCCATTAAAATTAATTGGATACATCCACTGTGACTCAGTTTTTATTGAGGGTTACATAAATCGAGTTTTTCTTCAAAAAAACTTATTCATCTATTTGGAAATAAAAATGCCAAATCTTTTTTGGAACTTGATTAGGGTTACAGGAATTAAACATTTAACTCTCTTAAAATTGAATGTATACATCCACTGTGACTCAGTTTTATTTAGGGTTACATAAATTAATTTTTTAAGAAAAACTTATTCATCAATTTGGATATAAAATTGCCAAAACTTTTTTTTAGAACTATATTAGGGTTAGAGGAATTAAACATTTAACTCTCTTAAAATTGTATGGATACAACCACTGTGACACTGTTTTTATTGAGGGTTACATAAATTGAGTTTTTTTTAAAAAACTCATTCATCTATTTGGACATAAAAATGCCAAATCATTTTTGAAACATGATTAGTGTTACAGGAATTAAACATTTAACTCTCTTAAAATTGAATGGATAGATCCACTGTTACTCAGTTTTTTTTAGGGTTACATAAATTATTTTTTTTAAGAAAAACTTATTCATCAATTTGGATATAAAATTGACAAAACTTTTTTTAGAACTTGATTAGGGTCAGAGGAATTAAACAATTAACTCTCTTAAAATTGTATGGATACAACCACTGTGACACTGTTTTTATTGAGGGTTACCTAAATTGAGTTTTTTTTAAAAAATTTATCCATCTATTTGGACATAAAAATGCTAAATCTTTTTTGGAACTTGATTAGTGTTACAGGAATTAACCATTTAACTCTCTTAAAATTGAATAGATACATCCACTGTTACTCAGTTTTTTTAGGGTTACATAAATTAATTTTTTTAAAAAAAAACTTATTCATCAATTTGGATATAAAATTGCCAAAACTTTTTTTTTTAGAACTAGATTAGGGTTAGAGGAATTAAACATTTAACTCTATTAAAATTGTATGGATACAAACACTGTGACACTGTTTTTATTGAGGGTTACATAAATGTAGTTTTTTTAAAAAAAACTTATTCATCTCTTTAGACATAAAAATGGCAAATCTTTTTTGGAACTTGATTAGTGTTACAGGAGTTAAGCATTTACTCTCTTAAAATTGAATGGATACATCCACTGTGACTCAGTTTTTTTTTGGGCTACATAAATTAATTTTTTTAAGAAGAACATATTCATCTACTTGCATATAAAATTGCCAAAACTTCTTTTTAGAAATAGATTAGGGTTTGAGGAATTAAACATTTAACTCTCTTAAAATTGTATCGATACAACAACTGTGACTCAGTTTTTATTGAGAGTTACATAAATCAAGTTTTTTTAAAAAAACTTACTCATCTATTTGGACATAGAAAAGCCAAATATTTTTTTTGGGAACTAAAATAGGGTTAAAGGAATTAAACATTTAACTCTATTAAAATTGTTTGGATACATCCACTGTGACTAAGTTTTTATTGAGGGTTACATAAATCGAGTTTTTCTTAAAAAAAACTTATTCATCTATTTGGATATAAAAATGCCAAATCTTTTTTGCAACTTGATTAGGGTTACAGGAATTAAACATTTAACTCTCTTAAAATTGACTGGATACATCCACTGTGACTCAGTTTTTTTTAGGGTTACATAAATTAATTTTTTTAAGAAAAACTTATTCATCAATTTGGATATAAAATTGCCAAAACTTTTTTTAGAACTAGATTAGGGTTAGAGGAATTAAACATTTAACTCTATTAAAATTGTATGGATACAACCACTGTGACACTGTTATTATTGAGGGTTACATAAATGGAGTTTTTTTTAAAAAAACTTATTCATGTATTTAGACATAAAAATGCCAAATCTTTTTTGGAACTTGATTAGTGTTACAGGAATTAAACATTTAACTCTCTTAAAATTGAATAGATACATTCACTGTTACTCAGTTTTTTTAGGGTTACATAAATTAATTTTTTTAAGAAAAACTTATTCATCAATTTGGATATAAAGTTGCCAAAACTTCTTTTTAGAACTAAATTAGGGTTAAAGGAATTAAACATTTAACTCTCTTAAAATTGTATGGATACAACCACTGTGACCCTGTTTTTATTGAGGGTTACATAAATAGAGTTTTTTTAAAAAAACTTATTCATCTTTTGGACATAAAAATGCCAAATCTTTTTTGGAACTTGATTAGTGTTACAGGAATTATGCATTTAACTCTCTTAAAATTGAATGGATACATCCACTGTGACTCAGTTTTTTTAGGGTTACATAAATTAATTTTTTTAAGAAGAACTTATTCATCTATTGCATATAAAATTGCCAAAACTTCTTTTTAGAACTAGATTAGGATTAGAGGAATTAAACATTTAACTCTCTTAAAATTGTATCGATACAACCACTACGACTCAGTTTTTCTTGAGGGTTACATTAATTAAAAAAAACTTACTCATCTATTTGGACATAGAAATGCCAAATATTTTTTTTGGAACTAAAATAGGGTTAAAGGAATTAAAAATTTAATTCTATTAAAATTGTTTGGATACATCCACTGTGACTCAGTTTTTATTGAGGGTTACATAATTCGAGTTTTTTTTAAAAAAACTTATTCATCTATTTGGATATAAAATGCCAAATCTTTTTTTGGAACATGATTAGGGTTACAGGAATTGAACATTTAACTCTCTTGAAATTGCATGGATACATCCACTGTGACTCACTTTTTTTAGGGTTCCATAAATTAATTTTTTAAGAAAAATTATTCATCAATTTGGATAGAAAATTGCCAAAACTTTTTTTTTAGAAGTAGATTAGCGTTAGAGGAATTAAACATTTAACTCTCTTAAAATTGTATGGATACAACCACTGTGACACTGTTTTTATTGAGGGTTACCTAAATTGAGTTTTTTTAAAAAAATTTATCCATCTATTTGGACATAAAAATACCAAATCTTTTTTGGAACTTGATTAGTGTTACAGGAATTAAGCATTTAACTCTCTTAAAATTGAATGGATACATCCACTGTGACTCACTTTTTTTTAGGGTTGCATAAATTAATTTTTTCAGAAAAACTTATTCATCAATTTTGATATAAAATTGCCAAAACTTTTTTTTAGAACTACATTAGGGTTAGAGGAATTAAACATTTAACACTCTTAAAATTGTATGGATACAACCACTGTGACAATGTTTTTATGGAGGGTTACTTAAAATCGAGTTTTTTCAAAAAACTTATTCATCTATTTGGACATAAATATGCAGAATCCTTTTTGGAACTTGATTAGTGTTACAGGAATTAAACATTTAACTCTCTTTAAATTGAATGGATACATCCACTGTTACTCTGTTTTCTTTAGGGTTACATAAATTAATTTTTTTAAGAAAAACTTATTCATCAATTTGGATATGAAATTGCCAAAACTTTTTTTTAGAACTAGATTAGGGTTAGAGGAATTAAACATTTAACTCTCTTAAAATTGTATGGATACAACCACTGTGACACTGTTTTTATTGAGTGTTACATAAATAGAGTTTTTTTCAAAAAACTTATTCATCTATTTGGACATAAATATGCAGAATCCTTTTTGGAACTTGATTAGTGTTACAGGAATTAAACGTTTAACTCTCTTAAAATTGAATGGATACATCCACTGTTACTCTGTTTTCTTTAGGGTTACATAAATTAATTTTTTTAAGAAAAACTTATTCATCAATTTGGATATAAAATTGCCAAAACTTTTTTTTTGAACTAGATTAGGGTTAGAGGAATTAAACATTTAACTCTCTTAAAATTGTATGGATACAACCACTGTGACACTGTTTTTTTTAGGGTTACATTAATTGAGTTTTTTTCAACATAACTTATTCATCTGTTTGGACATAAAAATGCCAAATCATTTTTGGAACTTGATTAGTGTTACAGGAATTAAGCATTTAACTCTCTTAAAATTGAATGGATACATCCACTGTGACTCAGTTTTTTTTAAGATTACATAAATTAATTTTTTAAGAAAAACCTTTTCCTCAATTAGGATATAAAATTGCCAAAACTTTTTTTTAGAACTCGATTACGGTTAGGGGAATTAAACATTTAACACACTTAAAATTGTATCGATACAACGACTGTGACACTGTTTTTATTGAGGGTTACATAAATTTAGTTTTTTTAAAAAACTTATTCATCTATTTGGACATAAAAATGCCAAATCTTTTTTGG
>JANTPZ010099578.1:0-18485 GCA_025593235.1 Vachellia pachyceras
CAGCTCATGAATCAAAAAGCTGTTATTACCAAACTTACCTTGCAATATGTGGTGGACCGAAGGGAGTACATCCGCACATGGATCTCAAAGAAGAAAAAACAGTATACTATAAGAGAAACGAAAAGAAACCTGATTCTTCTGCTTCATCCTCCTAGCCTCCGAAACTTTCAGCCAGCGAGATCGATGACTATGCCGGAGAAAAAAAATCCAAAGGACCAGAATGTGAAAAAACAATTGAGAAACAATATAATCTTAGAGTAAATGACATAAACCTTATTTTTCATCTTCATTTATAGCTTCGGAACAGTAAGCTAGAGAGATCCGTATATCTGAAATAGGAAACCGCACAAACTAGAGAAATGAAGGAAACCTTATAGTTTTTGTTTCATTGATGATGATATATATATATATATATAATCTTTGCTTCGGAACTTTTAGCTCGCGAGGGATCTTCTCCTTTAGAATCACAGTTTCTTAATTTTTCTCTCGCTTGTGGAATGCTTATTAGCGTTGACACGAAAAGGGGGAATCCGGCCAGCAGACTTAATTTTCAGTGGTTGGTTATAAAATAATGATGATGATAATGCCACCTTGCGGTCTTGATGCATATATTTGTCCCAAGTGTGAACCATGTAGTATTATATTTCATTGAATAGGTGGCAACGTAACCTTGGATTTATCTCGTTAAAATATAATGATGAATAGGTTGCAACGTAACCTTGGATTTACCTCGTTAAAATATAATGATGCATTTTTTGTCAAATTAAATTGTGAGTTTATTTATTTATTACTTATATATAAATTGTGTTGTTATTCTTTCTTTGTACTTCATTAGAGGAGATCGGTTTCCTCTGTCGTCTTCGGTGAATCGTCGAGCGCCGGTAAGTTCACTGAGGAGACAATCATACGAGTTATTTCTCATGTGATTTACACAGATTTCAACAGTTTGCTCCGGTTAATGCTGTAGTTTTCTAGGCTCATAATTTTTTGGTATGTAATTAACTATACATGTTCCTAGAAATTAAGAATTAGGACTCTTTGAAAAAGTTAAGATGCCTACTTTTCAATGACAAAAAAATGTTGTGCCATTTCTTCTAGGCCATTAATTTGATGAATCTGACAGCATAAAATAACACTAACGTGTCGTCAAAGGGAGCAATCTCTTGACGTGATCTGCCTATTGGAATTTACTGATTATCGTTGACAAAAGGAAAAACAATTTGCAACGACTAGCCATTATTTAAGATATTTCTTGAAACTTTCATTTCTTATATTCCTTTCTCTTTAGTTCCAAATCCTCATTCTCCAATTCAGAGCAATCAAAGCATCTTAGCTCAGTCTCAATATGCCTTCTTTTGCATCACTCACTACTGCTACAAGTACTACTCTCCTTTGCGCTTTCAGGTCAGTCACCTTTACTTTTATTAATCTTCTTAATAAATTGAGTCTTTCTTAAAATCTCTGCTTTCTGCTACTGATCATGTTGTTTAAGTTCCTTTCCTTATTAATTTGCCTTTAATTATTCTCTTCTTTTGTGATCATATATGCTTCAATATGTTCATGAAGTGCCACATGGCTAAAACAGACCATGAACTAGATTCAATTTATCGCTAAATAGTTTGGATATGACTTCATTATTTCTTCCTCGACGTTCTGCGCGCGCGCGCGCACACATACACGGTTTCTCGAAATATTGCAGCAATTTGTCCTTGTTATAAGTAACTAAGTCAACAGGATCACAAAGAACATCATAGTGTGTGCATGTGATGAACTATGATGAGGAGGTTAATAGAGATTATATATATATATATATATATATGTTTTTCTTGGTGAAGTAAATATTATAAATTTATCTTGTATATATGATGAACACGATCTCGTACGCCGGAACTTGGAAAAAACCTGAATGTAAATTTTATTCTAGTTTTAATATTCATTTTCTCATGTGTTAATTTTAAAAGTTTATACCTTGATTCTTAGTATAAAAATCAGTGATTTTTTTAAATTAAAAAATTTAAGTACATTATTTAAAAGTATTTATTTATGTGTATCATTAGATTATATATTAGTTAATAAATCACACAAATTAGTTTAAAAAATGATATATATTAATACTTTAAAGTAATGTATTTAACTCAATCAACCTCTGAAAAAAATCAAATAACTTTTATTTAAGAACATTAGGTAATATAAATTGTAATCTCTATACTATTTTGAAGTTGATATTATTACTAAATATAAGACCTATCTATTTTCCATATTCAACAATCTTTTTTAAATTACCTCTATTGATGCTCCCTAAACAATAATCAGTAGGAGAGCAATGAAAGGAATTGAGAAAGATTATTAGAGGTGTTCTAGAGAAGAATATGTCATATTAAGTAATTTATCAAACTGTTTTAATCTTTTCTTGGGCCAGTACAAACTGCCTTAATTTAATGAAATTAGTTAAATATTATTACATTGAAGACGGAGAAGTAACATAGAATATATTATGTTGAATATAACTTTAAGGAACAATAACTAACAAGTAGTTTGCGTTTTCATTTTTTGTAGTGTAAATTGAACATTATTCAAGACTAATTAACAAAATGTAAAGAGAAGGTCAAAAATTTTAGCACTATTTTTCTCCCATTCCTCACTTTAAATATTCAAGACTAATTAACGCTTGTTTGGAATAACGTTTCCAAAAGCCAAATGCACGTTCAACAATATTTTTTTGCAAAATGAGATAATTTCCTCCACATATTTACCTCGGCTTACGTAAAAGTACTTCTCTACCGCGTACCTAAAACGGGCACGCCTATAGAGAAAGCGGTGATTGTAGAATTAAAATAAAATTTCTTTTTACTAGAAAAAAAATTTATAGTTGATACAAATTTTAACAGTATAAGTGGCAAAAAATTACCTTTTATTAAATAATATTATAATAAAAGCCATATATCATTTTTTCCAAAAGGGAAAGGAAAAATTCCGCTAATGTAACAAAATATTTTAACGTTGGTCGCAAAATGGAAAGGAAAACCAACGATTCCTGTTTGAATTAGCAATATAAACTACTTTTTCAATATAATTTATAGTTTACAAGATAAACATATGAAAAGAATTTTATTCTGGTTTGTATAAACATATTTTTCTAACATTATGGCAAATATGACCCTATGTGAGGCACGTAATTTAAAACTGAGAAGGTAACTTTAACGTCAATTACACTAGGTAATTGCCATTGAAAACAAATTTCCCACGTCATTTAATTTGTGAATATATGATATTAGGATTTGAAATTTTAATTTATACTCGTTGTTTACTTTATTGTTTGGTAATTGGTGGCAAAATGAATGTACTACATAGATCCTCAATATAAGAGTCAGCTGAACTTTTTAGGAAAATTAGAAAGCTAACTAAATAGATTACTTAATTATAATTATGCATATTATTAGATTATATATTATTCTATAAGTCAGACAAATTACTTTGAGTAAAAAATGATAAATGGATCGGTTAATTAACTACTTTATTCTTTCAAAAAAAGTTCATCTGGTTCTTTTATTAAAGAATAAAGGTAATAAATATTTTTCAAACAACAGGTTGTAACTCATGCAGTCTCGCATGGATAGCAAGCTAGTCTATTAGATTTTTTTTAATCAAACTATCTCATATTTATCTCACATACTGATCAAAATAAGTTAAATTAATAGGTACTATTGGATTTATAATTTCATATGTAGCGTATGTGTGTGTTGGATTTATAACTTGTCTCTGTGTGGGTCTATAAGAATTTGTATTATTCTCTTTCTTTAAACACTAACGATTGACAAATAATCTCACATTCCATACCATCATCAATTACAGCCGTCTGGTCAAACTTATGGCATCCGATGATTCTACGGTGGTAGATTCAAATCTCAGTCTTGAATGACCCTTCATATATTCAAGGTATGCTCTCTGCTTCTTCTCAACATTTGAGTTAATTTACCTGCTTTTCTAACAAATCAAATTGACTTCAAAGATTCTTCAAGTTATTTAACCGTTCGGTTTCTTTAACCAAACTCGCAAGTCAAGCCTTTTTAGTTAAAGTAAAAAGAAAAACAAGAAGGGTTAAGGTAAACCTGAATCATTTTTCCACGTGCATTCAGCAATTTAAAGTATTTTGTAATGCATCAACATCATGTGCGTTTAGTATAAGTATTTTTTAGTGCATTAAGGTAATTTTTTTCATATGCTTCTAAAACCTTGAAATATTTTTTGGTGTCGAACACTCCTAAAAATTACTTTACAATGCTAGATAGTTTTGAGAAAATATTTTGGGTACTGAACGAATTTTAACCAAAAAAGTGTCCTATTGTTAATAAATTTGATTTCCCTTTGGAAAACTTGGATGAAGTAATCGTGAACCCAGTTTGATGCTTTTTTTAAGGTGAAAACGATTAAAATTTAACAAGTTGCAGAAGCCTACCTTATAGAGTGCAACCTATTATACTAAAAAATCACAATACTAGAAAATAAACTTTCTAGATGTAATTTAATAATATAATAAGTTACAACTACTATATCTAATAACCGTTAATAAATAATAGGCAAGACAAAATAAAAGGAATACCCATACATTTGAATTATTATTACTCAAATAAATAACATAAGTAATAATAAATAATATAAGAAAGGAACGAAGTATAGCAATGGCCGAAAATTGTTTTTGGGGACAAGATTACAAGGAAGGAGTTAGCTTTATTTATAGTCAAACTTGAACTCCTTAATTCAACAAATTAGCGATGTGGGACTTTTCTCCCAAATATATCAACAAATCTCCACCTTGAAAAAATTCCCACATTTTCATTTTTTTCAACGTACAACAAAAATAGTGCTGGGAAACGGGCTGCCATTTTGGCAGCCTGAGCCCAACCAGCCCGCCAGCCCGCTACTTTTTTTTTATTTTTTTTTATATTTTTAAATTTTATTTTATTATTTTATTGAAATTTTCTTTTTAAAAAAATAATACAACAAATTTACATAAAATTTACCAAGTCTATTTGATTTTTCGGAAGAAAAATACAATACATTTCTAAAAAAATATAATTAACAATGTTTATAATAAAAAAACATAATCCATAATCAACAATCTCCAAAGTAAGCATGCATTTAAGATGAAATAATAAGGTTTAAAATAATATTTGAAGCCATTGAAACATCATTATCTTCCTATTAAAGCTATAAAAGTATTATTTTTTAAAAAAAATAAAAAAAAGCGGGCTGGCCCACCAACCCGAGGGCCAGCCCGCCCTAGCCCGCCCGTTTGGCACGGGCTGCCAAATGGCAGCTCGAACCCGCCCCCAGCCCGCGGGTTGGCGGGCTCAACCCGCGGGCTGGGCCCGTTTTCCCGGTGCTACAACAAATCAAGTCAAAACAATGTTGAAATTTTGTATGAGTCACCACTTTCGTTAACACATCAACAAGATTATCATTTATTCATATTTTCTGTATTATGACTCCTCCTCCTTCTATTGTTTCTCATACAAAATGATAAAGAATGTCAATATACTTCATCCTTGCATGATATACTTAGTTATTTGCTAATTGAATAGCACTTTAACTATTACAAAATACTATGGTGTCTTCTTGGCTAATACCAAGTTCTTCAAGCAATCCTTGAAGCAAAATTGCCTCTTTCATAGCCTTTGTAATTGCCATGTACTCTCCCTCTGTGATAGACAAAATGACTATTGATTGCAAAGTAAACTTTCAATGGTGCTTTTGCAGAAGTAAACATTACCCGTAGTTGATTCTCGTATGTCCAAATCACCTACAAATTTTTCTTTCTTAAAATCCAGTCCTCGTCTTTAGGAAATATTACGAAAATTGCCCTACAATTTCCCAGAAATTACTAAAGATACCATTACGTTTTCAAAATGATAGTTTGATCCCTACTTTATTAAAAATGATCCTTTGGTCCTTCACTTTTTCATAATAATCATTTTACTCTTACATTGTCGAAATGATATTTTTACCCTTCATTTTCTTTCTTATTCCACATGTACGTACCCTTCATTCCCTCTTTTGCTTTCCGACCCTTATTAATCTGTGTGCTTTTTTGGAAAAGCTTATTTACTCTCAAAAAACACGTTTAACAGTATTTTTCCGTAAAACGAGATAAGCTCCTCCACATATTTACCTCGACTTGTGTAAAAGTACTTTTCTATCGCGTTCCCAAATGGACACACATGTATCTACCCATTTAGCCTTTATTTCTAATTATTGAAAACCTAGATGTTACATATCTCTACTCAAACCTGTAAAAAAATTTGTAATAAAATATTTTAAAATACAATAAAAAAAATTTTCACCATGCAATATTATTTTATTTTGGCTCAAAAAGTAATATTATCTTACCATATATCTTTATAATTTATAAGTATAAATGTTTTGTTGTAATTTTTTTATTACAAAATTTTAGAAAAAGGGTCGAATTCATTCATGATATAAAGGTTGGGCATCTTACTCATGATTCACTGGGACATGTCTCTGCAATCGCTGGAGCATGACAAGCGAGTCATTTTCTATCTGACCTCAATAGATAGGTTTACCCAGCTTCACTTGTTTTGTTTCAATTTTAAATATAGTATTATAGAAAGTTGATATGAAAAAATAAAATATTTTATGCTACTTTTGAATGTAGTAGGTGTTGTTTATCCAAAAAATAATTTAATGTTACTTTTTCTTTGTAAAAAAATACTGAGATAAAAAAGGTAAAAGAAATATAAAATATATTGATTTTTTTAAAAAAATACATAACATGACAATAACGCGCTCTGCGTGATTTTAATACCATCACCTTGCTACTATCGCGGAAGCTTGATCTTGGGATCATCTTGCTAATGGCTCTGTTCAGGTATGTAATCTGCCTTCACGTGCTAAAAATCTTAACTTCCCCGGCCCCTTCTTCTCGCTTGGGCCGACGCTTCCAATTCTGCTATGGAAATGGTCACTTCTGCTCTAGGACTGGCTGGTTCGGCCACCATGGCCGCCGTCGCTGTTGCCGTTGAGTCAAAAATCAAACTGTTTCTTAATTTCTTTAGATAGCACCATGCGCCTTCTTCCTTCTGATCTTTCTTCACTGACTTTTACTTCTTCGATCGTTTGTCGCCTGGTCTGCCGTTGTCAGTCTCTTTCAGTGTTACTCTGTTGTGTAATGGTTCCCTTTGTTTTTGTTTTGTCCGATTTATTATTACTAGTGTTTTGCAATCTTTGTTTCTTATGTCATTTGTTAATGCATTTGACCCTTTGATCCACATATATCTTTGTTCTGTTTAAAATTATAAGGGCTTTGGCCTCCGAGTTGGAAAATTGAATATACTCCTTTCATGATGCTCAAATTTCGTGTCTCTCTCATTTGCAGCAGTTATGACTTTGGTCCACTTGGTGTGTTTGTGATTCTCGTGTTAACTGTCACACCTCCATTATCTTACTTAAGAACACATTAGAGACCAATACCAAACCACTTGTATACACTCCGTAACTTACAATTAGCCAATCAAATGAGATTCCAAAAACTTATCATAATTCTCGTAACTTAAAATTTTTTGTCAAATTTAAAAATTCATAACTAATTCTAAAAAAATTGAAATCATAAGGTTCAAGTCTTTTATTGAAGTGTATTCAATTCCCTAAAGGGAAGAAATGCTCATTTGTCCATTTCCTTACTCAATCAATACAGAAAAATTCGTGAACATATACTGTTCATTTGGTCATTTTTTAATTTTTTTTATATTTTTCTTTTAATTTTTGAAATCCATAACTTTTTGCATACACATCCAAATTTAGTAAACTTTAGCTCATTTTAATGCTTGTAATGTGCAGTATCTTTCTGGAAAACATTATTCCATTTGATTTTCAACCAATTTTAGCATCCTTGTTCTTTCCATTTCTATAAATAAAACATAACTACTTAACATTTGGTATGCTTTATACATTTACAAGGCATCCAACTCATGCATGTCATAGTAGGAGTTTATCATACAATCCTCCACAATCCAACATAAAACACTCATTACAGCATGTGCAAGATTTTCATTACAAATTTGAAGCCATTTAACCCACCTTAAGCCGCCAATTCTTAGCCCTTGCCTTTGGAAGAACTTTGGAGAATGAGATTTCAAAGAAATCTCAATAATAATTATCTCTAACACATTAACATGCATGACCGTTAATATGTAATATTCACAAACCATGAACACCAACAATACCTTACTACCTCTTATCATCATCATTCATGGCACAAGGCTAAGGCACATTTCGCAAGTGAGGACATGACATCAACCATTCATTCATCATGGAAAGTGAGGATTTATAAGTCACATGGCACCAATCACGCATTTATCATGACATTAAACATAAACAACAATCAATAGCAATGTAAATGTATAAGTTAGAGATTTTGCTACCTTAAGTAATTTGTCTTTACACTTTACAAGTTCTTGGTTTCTCCTTCCACTTTACAAGTTCCTCTAGCAATTCACAACTCCTACACATTATCATAATACATTTTGCATCGATAGTCAACCATTGGCAATACATTATAACACAATATGATTCACAAAACCTCTCTTGAACATTTTGGCTCCCATAAAACCTTGGCTTTATCAATTTTAATCCTATTGGCTCTAAACTTACTGTCTCACTTCTACTGTAACACCTTTAGCAACTTTCTTTAATACACATTGCACATCAATCAGTGGCCATTTTAATACCTTCCATAACTTAGAATTAGTCAAGCAAGTAAAATTTCAAAAATTCGTCATGGATTAGAATTCGCTGGCCATGAACACCAACAATACCTTACTACCTCTTATTATCATCATTCATGGCATAAGGCTAAGGCACATTTCACAAGTGAGGACATGACATCAACCATTCATTCATCATGGAAAGTGAGGATTTATAAGTCACATGGCACCAATCACGCATTTATCATGACATTAAACATAAACAACAATCAATAGCAATGTAAATGTATAAGTTAGAGATTTTGCTACCTTAAGTAATTTGTCTTTACACTTTACAAGTTCTTCATTTCTTCTTCCACTTTACAAGTTCCTCTAGCAATTCACAACTCCTACACATTATCATAATACATTTTGCATCGATAGTCAACCATTGGCAATGCATTATAACACAATATGATTCACAAAACCTCTCTTGAACATTTTGGTTCCCATAAAACCTTGACTTTATCAATTTTAATCCTATTGGCTCTAAACTTACTGTCTCACTTCTACTGTAAGACCTTTAGCAACTTTCTTTAATACACATTGCACATCAATCAGTGGCCATTTTAATACCTTCCATAACTTAGAATTAGTCAAGCAAGTAAAATTTCAAAAATTCCTCATGGATTAGAACTCGCTGGGTGACATGGTATTTTTGGCCAATTTTAAAAATTCATAACTAATTCTATAAACTCCAAAATCAAGCAGTTCAAATCTCTAATTGAAATTTATTCAATTTCATATAGGAAAGAAATACTAATTTGTCCAATTTCATGCTCAAGCGATACAAAAGAATTCGTGATCATGTACTATTCATTTGATCATTTTTCAATTTTTAAGATTTTTATCTTAAATTTTGAAATCCATAAGTTTCCGTATACACATTTAAATTTGGCAACCGTTGGATCTTTTTAAGGATTGCAAAGTGTAGCATCTTTCTGGAAAATCTCATGCCATTTGGAATTCATTTGCCCTGTTTTAATCATGACCTCAACCTAGGCCTTTAATAAAGGTGTTGAACCCTTTTAACCAATTTTAGCATGCTTGTTATTTCCATTTCTTTCCATATAACATAACTATATAACCATTTATCATTCTTTATACATTTACAAGGCATCTAACTCATGCATGTCATAGTAGGAGTTTATCATACAATCCACTTCAATTCAATATAAAACAATGATTACAGCATGTGCGAGCTTTCCATTGCAAATTTGAAGCAATATAATCCACCTTAAGCCTCCATTTCTTTGCCCTTGCCTTTAGAAAATTTTTTGCCTAGAGGTTGTCATTGGAATGAATGAGATTTCAATGAAATTCAGATAGAAGTCATCTCTAACTAACACATTAACATGCATGATCATTAATATGTAACATTCACAAACCATGAACAACAACAATACCTTATACCTCACATTATGGTCACTCATTGCACAAGGCCAAAGCACATTCACAAGTGAGGACATGGCATCAACCATACATTTATCCTGGCAAGTAAGGATTTACAAGTCACAAACAACCATGCATTTATCATGGCAATAACAATAGCAATGTAAATGCATGAGTTAGAGACTTTGCTACCTTAAGTAACTTTTCTTTCCACCTTGGACTTTCTTAGGTTCTTCTTGTACTTTACAAGTTCCCTTTGCAATTCACAGCTTTCACACATTATCATAATGAATTTTGCATTAATAATCAGCCATTGCCAATGTATTATAACACTATACGATTCACAAAACCTCTCTTGAATATTTAGGTTCCATAAATCGTTGACTTTGTCAATTTCAATAATATTGCCTCCAAACTTGTTGTCTCACTTCTATTGTAACACCTCCAGTAACTTTATTTAATAAACATTGCACACCAATCAGAGGCTACTTGAATACCTTCCATAACTTAGAATTAGTCAACCAAGTGAAATTTAAAAAATTCCTCATGGATTAGAATTCACTTGGTAACTTGATATTTTTTGCCAATTTTAAAAATTCATAACTAATTCTATAAAAATCAAAAGCAACTGGCTCAAATATTTTATTGAAGCTTATTCAATTTCCTACAAGGAAGAAATACTCATTTGTCCAATTCCATACTCAAGTGATACAGAAAAATTCCTGAAATTGTAATGTTCATTTGGTAATTTTTCAATTTTACAGATTTTATCTTAATCTATAACTTTCTGCATACATATCCAATTTTGGCAAACTTTTGCTCATTTTAAGGCTTAGAATGTTTGGTATCTTTCTCAAAAATTTCATACAATTTGGATTTGATTTGCCCTGTTTTTTCCATTATGTCAATTTAGGCCTTTAATAAAAGTGTGGGACCCTTTTAACCAATTCTAGCATGCTTGTTCTTTCAATTTCTATGCATAAAACATAATTCCATAACCATTTTGCATGCTTTATACATTTACAAGTCATCTAACTCATGCATGTCATAGTAGGAGTTTATCATACAATCCTCCACAATTCAACATAAAAAAATGATTACAACATGTGAAAGCTTTCCATTGCAAAATTTGAAGCCATATAACCCACCTTATGCCTCCAATGCTTTGCCCTTGCCTTTGGATGAACTTCAGCCTAGAGGTTGTCATCAAAAAGAATGAAATTTCAAATAAATCTCAATAGCAATTATCTCTAACTAACGCATTAACATGCAAGATCATTAATATGTAACTCTTTCACAATTCATGAACAACATCATTATCCGAAAACTACCAAAACGCTTTTTGTTTCTCACTTGCTACTTTTGTAAGGTCATTTCATACTACTAGAAAAATGTAATTTAGCGACGGAAAATCCGTCGCTAAATGGCTATTTTTCGTCGCTAAAATAAGGGTCGCTAATATTTTCTGTCGCTAAATGGAAATTTTCTGATGGAAAATAATCATTTAGTGAATGATTTTTTTGTTGTTAAATGGCATTTTTCTGGTAGTGATACGCTGTTTGTTGATAGCGGAAAGTGGAGAGTATGAAGTTGATTTAAGTTCTTGCATACTAGTTCAGACATGAGCTAGCTTTCACTGATCATAATCAAGTTGATTTATGTTGGCTCATGAATTTAACATATGGTCATAACTTTTAATTCGTAAGAGCTAGACACCACTTTAAGGCATCAATTCACTGTCTATAAATACATTACACTACCACTCCATTTTTAGCACGAGATAACTTTTGTCTCTTATTCAGTTCTTTTAACTTTCATTGTTTTGTCACTCTATCTTCTTACAAAAAGTATTCGTTTAATATTCTTGAGAAGCTATTATAGCATGATATACATTTTAGATTATATAAGTCGAAACAGTAAGAAGAACACTTCTATTTGAACATCTTTGACATTGAACACAATAATTCACTAGATATGCAGTGCACTTGTAGATGAGGGGTTGAATAATTTGACTTGTTCACATCAAGATTACGAATGACTTGAATCCATATTATATAGCAAATCTTTAACTATTAGATGGATATTTTCCTTACTACTCCATTAAAATCGTATAACCAAGCTTATGTGGTTACCTTAACTCCTTGTTTCGCTTGGTTCTTTGTTTCTTTACTGAATCTTGATTCTTCATTCAAAATCCTCCTCTCAAGATGATTGACTTGGATAATGATTTTTAGTACGTGATTTTGATGAAAAACGGGTGGACATAGCTATATTTTTTCTGTCCCCCCCCCTCTATATATATAGATATACATCTATTCATAAAAGCTTCCTTTCTCTCTTCTCTACTTATCCTGACTGAGAAAATGAGTAAAGAAGTGGGGGAAGATGCTGTTACATTAAAAGAATAGATCATGTTTGGCGATTTTGGGGTTCCACCGATTAATCCATTCCATTTGCCCATTTTCTTTTCTTTAATTATTTTTTTAGCACAGCTCTTGAATTTTATTAATATGTAAGATTGGTAATGGGAAGAGAAATAGGTCTGGTTTAATTATATTTTTAGGATATTTTTTAATATTAATAACGATTTTTATAAGTAGCTTTTGGATTCTCAATTACGGTTACCTTAATTTCTCGATGTTCTTTTTCCTCTCCCTTCCCTTTTATATATCTCTTTCCTTTTCTTGTTTTACATCATCACTATAACTCCTTGCAGCAGCCATTCCCCAATCCAATGTGATTGTTAATGAATTTATTGATGATAATTACGCAGGTCCATTCCTCGTGATGAACGTTTCGGTAACTTAATCCAAGAGTTAACTTTAATGGTGGAGACGAGGTACCCAGATTTATCCCCACTGCGGGAAAACTCCCCAAGAGCCCGGATCCTGATGGCCAGTAGAAGCATTTATAGCTACACAGGGGATGTTATCTCAGGTTCTCTTGCATGCGCTGTGCTAATATCATTTTTCATCAATCCTCATGAGACTCCAATGTATGTGTTCTTCATCTGGGCTATATATGTGTTGCTTTATTTTTGAAGAACAACGAGGCAGCAATTCCTGGAAATTAAACGACAGTAACTCCACAACTGCCTTAAGGTTCTCTGGTCAGCAAGCCTCGTGACATGAACAACTTTACGTTACTATTACTTATTTCCACGTATGTGCTTTTGGACTATTGGTAAGTTGATGTTGTTGCATTCCGTACTTTACGACTGTGCTTTTGGACTACTTTCGTATGAAAACACTGTTGATGCTTATCTTGTTGAGAATCACTGCTGCTGGAAAATCTTTTTACGGTCGTTAAACAAGCGTTTTAATGTCAGCTTTAGAAGGGACATGTAAACTAACGACAACATCTTACGCCGATTATTTATCATAACCAATCTAATTCTATATCTCGCAGAGTTCGAGAAGAGAAAGGTGAAGCAATCAAATAGAAACAAGTCTGAAAAGACGAAAACAGAGGAGTGATGAACACGGCGGATCTATAGTACCAGATATACGAAAATATTTTACCGTTAGTTAAATAAGCGTTTTAATGTCAGCTTTAAAAGGGGCGTGGAAACCGGCAGCATTGTTTTATCCCTCCGTTACATCAGGTTAAAAATGATGTAAAAAGTAACTTTTTACATCAATTATTTGTTAAAAATAACCACGTCAAAACTAAGCTTTACATTAAAAAACATCTGCATCTCATAGAGGTCGTGAATACAAAGATGAAACAATTGGATCGAAGCAAGTTTGAAAACATGAAAAAGAGGAGTGATGAGCATTGTGGAGCTACAAACCCAAATCTGCATCTTAACAATCGATGATATGCGTCTTATCTTCATTTTCAAACCCATATGCGAACATCCATTGCAAGTAACAAAGGAAGAGCATTGAGGCCTGAAGAAAACAATGGAAGGAGGAAGAGAGAGTTAACAGATGAGAGAAAGGGAGAGTAAAAGAATAGTCATTTTGGATCTACCTTTCACCTTGTTGTTAATGATATCAAAGATCCGCCTCTCTTCTTCACTTCCAATCGGTTCTATCAACATCATCGTCAATCAATAACCCAACATGATAGAATGCCAAAAAAAAATGACAAGTGGTGGAGATTGCAGAAATGTTGGGAAAACGCCGGTAGTAAAGGGACGATGAAGGTTTGAGTGGCGTGAGACAAGGGAACCACAATGAATTTATGAAAATGAGAAGTGAAACTGTGAAAACATGAGATGGCTAGATTAAAATTTAAATTGATTGTACTTTATAGAATTGGTTTAGGCTGAGAAAAGAAAAACGCCAGGGAAATCTCATGTAATACTCATTTGACATTTCATTGGAGAAGCGCAAAGAGTTAGTCTTTCCAAATATATATAAAAAAAATTAGTTAGACGTTGAAGTTTGGGAATGAAAATTTATATATGAAACAAATTCATAGAGTGGTGTGGTCAAAGTAATGCCCATAACTCTCATCTGGTGAAGAGAGGATTGGTAATTAAGTTTTAAAAAAATCTGAACTTTGGTGATATTCAAATAACTGAAATATTGTCATGTGTAAGAAAGCAAATTTTCTTTGAAGTTGCATACTTGATTGGTCTAGTGAAGGGCTCAAATAAATCACTGCACACAAATAAATCTCAGGTAACTTTTTTTGGAACTAAATACTCGTTCATATATTTGTCGTCTTCTCCCTCTGAAACCAATCTCTTGAGTTAAAAATAGAATAATATAATTAATCCCAAAGAAAAGAATGAAGCCAATCCCATTATAATATATGAAATAGAACTTTTTGAAATATTATTGGTCTCATCTCCATTGAGGGTTGAGTTAGTTAATTAAGGAGGGGAAGATAATATATTGACGGATATTAACTAGATATTGCTTTATGTCCACCTTTGTTTTTTTTTCCGGTAACCGGATTGGAACATTTTACTTTTTGGCTAAATTGGGACATTTTAATTATTGGGGAATTAGGACAAGTGAAGCTTCTTAATTGGCACTTTCCTAGACATTTATTAATTCATGAGATTAATTAATTCCATTGTGCTTTTCTTTTCTCTCTTTCACGCACTTCAAGCTTGCGAACGAGGAAGAAGCAGCTTTCGTCAATCGAAGGGGATGATGACTTCGGTGGCTTCCTCCCTCCCTCCCTCCTTCCCTCCCTCTCTCACCTAACGTTGACTATCTTGCATTTGGCTATATTTACGTCCAGAGGTATTCTTGTTATCAGCTTTTCAATGTGATTGTCTTTTATTCCAAAAAGTTTATATGTTCGGGCTCACCTGAATCAAAATATGCATTCAAGTTCAAACAGTGTTTACAAAAAAAAAAGATATAAGATGACGGATCGGTTAGATGTAAGTATGAGAATTGGAATGAAACCCCAAGAGCGCTTCTGATATAAGAGTGGGACGGATTAGCTAGAGGCAAGTATGAGAATCGGAATGAACCCCCCAAGAAAACATGTCTCTAGTAACCTCAAGTATGAAACTTAGTTAGAGATCAAAGGTGCGACATTAAGAGAATCTGTCTCTTACATCCCTAGTCATAAAGACATCACAAGGTTGATCACTACCTTGATACTGTTAGAGTATTCTCATAAGGATACAAGGATGTAAGCAAAGCTCATATAAGAGAATATAATTCTTTAAAGAACAAAGTTCTTATTCATTTAAAATATCAAAATCAAGTAAAAAAATGTTAGTAACATATAGGCTACTGTAGACCACTCTAGAATAAAAACCCCTAAGCCTTAATTGCTATAATGATGCCTTTATGATGATTAATTGATAAATTGGTACCATTCAAACCTAAAGAGATTGGTAAACTACTTAAACTTAAGCAAAATACAATATTTGACCAAATGCCTTATTTAATGCAAATAAAAATAGAAAACTATTTAAAAACGGAATTGAATTTGATTTGATGTATATGGGTACCTTCTAGATGCTTCTTGAGTGCTCTTAGACGTTACTTATGCTCCTCTACCAAGGCACATGCTTAATTGTCACAAGATATTTCAAGTGAATTCTTCAATCTGGACTGCACATGGGCCTTGCACGTCATCTAAGTGCTTGTTTGGGAACTCCGTTGGGAAAATGGATTTTGCAGATTTTGAGGTATTTTGGGAATTTCGAGATGGTTTTACGGATTTCAAGATGGTTTTTATGAATTTCGAGATGGTTTTTACAGATTTCGAGATGGTTTTATCTCGGCTTACGTGCACCGTTTGGGAAAATGGCTTCCCAAACAGGCACTAAAGCTTCTTAATTACATGCTTACGTTACACTAATTCCATAGACCTTCATGCTTTCCCACGTGCTCAAGCTTCCATCTGTTGCAAAATCATGTATATGGGCATGAATTAGCATGATTAAGGCCTCATTTACTCCCACTCTCCAAACTTTTAGTTGATTCTGTTGATGAAGCTGGTGAATGACATTGGAGTCTGTTTCACTGTCAATTACCCACTTAATAGCCACCACCAAGCAAATGAAGCATTCTCCGTCTGGTCAGCATATAGGGAAAAAGAAGAAGACTCATGCTTGAAGCTTATTTGGAAGTGGCCTGGTGCACAGAATTGGAACCATCCTTTGGTTAGTAATCAAGAGCAAACACCTCACCAATTCGGATTGATTGAGGCAACATGTCACCACTGACAAGACTTGCGAACTTTACAAAAGAGCAACTGAGGATATTGATCATGTACTTCGACACTGCCTCCTAGCCCTAGCCTGCTGAAAGATCTTGATCCCTCAGCCGAAGATCCTATATTTTATTAGGCTACCCCTCAATACTTGGTGGATGTTTAACATTAATCCCATTTAACCTTGACCAGATGGGCGATAACGTTTAGTACCCTCACATGGTGGATGTTTAACATTAATCCCACATCAGGGACGTACACAACAAAAGACTACTTCCGGTTGAATCTTTCAACCGACACGAGAAGTAGTTACTACATTTGCGATGGTTCACCATACAATCTCCCATAGGAATCTTTTGGGCTCTCTCAATTTTTAATCTCAGGTGTTTATCGAGCTCTTGTACATTCCATGACACTTTTTGGATGAATGAATATCCCTTTCAATTCAAAAAATAGCCTATATTTTTATTTAATCACTCAACATCTCTTTTTTTTTTTTTTGTGATAATCACAAGACATATTTTAAAAAAATAACAAGTTCAATTTCGTAATGTACAAGTCCCACCAATTTAGCATTTCATAAATCTCCCATAGTTATTCATGAAAACTTTTTGCAATAAAATTGTTGCTGATCCTAGACCTCTGACTATAAAAGAGGGTGGTGATTGGTTGCCAGCAGAGTTGGCTTTAGAGATTTCACCAAAAAAAAAAAAAAGAGTTGGCTTTAGAGAAAAAAAATTGAGGGGTAATGTGGTCATTTAACTAGATTATGAAATCCCTATTTAGTCTTATTAGCATTATTAGAAATTTTTTAAATAAAAGTGAAGGACTGAATTTGAATTTTTGTATTTTAGATACTAAACAAGATTTTAAAAGTACTTCCTTCCATTTTAATAGTTTGAGCTTTCCTTCCATTTTGATATAAAGAAAAGTTTGGAGAAAATAAAATAAAGATAAAGATAAAACTGAAGATAAAATTTATCACATCTTATATTTAGATGAATGAGAGAAAATATGGAGAAAAGAAAATAAACAAATATGTAAATAACTATAATACCCTTATACCTACATCAAAATATATCATATTTACATCACAAAAAATATATTATATCTAAAATCAAGTTAAATATCACAATACCGAAATTACATTAATATTAACATAATCAAATAATTTAAATATAGGAAAACTTATTTTTTTTCACTTTATTTTCTTCCATAATTATTTTTCTTTTTTAATTTTCTCTCCATCCAAACATGGCAAAGTTTGAAAAAATATTTGTGTACTTTTAGAAAATAATAAAAACAATACTCTATATACGTTTTACTTTTCCTTGAGAAAAAACGCTAACTATTATAAAGAGAGAAAAGATTATCCTATTATATGATTATAGAAAATAATTCAAAATATACTCTCTTTTTTGGTGTAACTCTAAGTATCTGTGAACCATTCTGAACTTGAGAATAACCAAGTTATGATCATTAATGTTAAACCCTCCAACAAATGCGCTTCTTGGGCTCATGGGATGAGACCACTTACAATTTCAATCAAATGCTTGTTGGTTCAAAATATACTCTCCGCCAATGAAATTCTAGCGCTGCCAACCCATATTTTCTCAACATTGCGATTTTTTATGTACTTTTGTATACTTTTTGAACAAGACCTCAGGTAGTGTGTGAAAAAAGCCAAGGTCGATGCTG